>VYXD01006428.1:413086-626425 GCA_013397195.1 Hylia prasina
CCCCTCCTTTTCTTTTTCGAAATGCACGATCGATCTATTTTAAAAGTACACACAGCTATATGGTAGGAGAGATTAAACAGCAGCATAGAAAAAGATCTCCTGTGGGGAAATCTGATTATACCCTTTTAGGAGGGTTTTCTTGTTGAAAGTCAGCCTGCATATTTCCGCACTGTATTTGAAGGTCACTCATTGTCTATACTGCTTCCTACAATAAAATTGAGAGGAGTATGATGAGATCTCATAGTCACCAGAGAGCTCATTTGTTCAGCAAATCCAGCCATGACCCTTTCTAATGTTTTCTTTCCCTTCTTTCCCTCACTTCTGCTGGCTTGTTTTTGGCTGAATGCTTCTACTAAAACCTCCCTATCAATATTCAGAGATTATTTCTGAAGTTTGGATAAAGTCTATCAAATCTAGCAGAGACCAAAGTGCTAGGCATATTTGTAGAGCCTAAACAGCTGTCAGAGACTACAGGATCAAAGGCTTCAGGCCACTTATGCTTCTTCTTTGGTGAGAGAGGTACCATTATGAATTCTTTATTTTGCCAAGTGCATTTGAATGTGGCAGTAGCTCATGTGTGAAGCTCAGACTGGGTCCAGCTCTGCAAGTGCTGGCACTGTAATTTTTTGCGGGAGTTGGGAGCAGCCTGCAGGGAATATGAGCATACTGTGCCTTACCTGGATTTAGTCCTGGTGTTGGTTCAGATGTTCATGCAGAACAGACCCTGTGGCCAATTAAAAATGCTCTGTTTCCTTTTGAGTCTCTTCCCCATCTGAAAGGCAGACCTAAAGCTTTTCAATGTATGAAACATTGAACCTATGGACATGGAATCTGTCTACCTACGCACAGCCTATTAACACTGGAAAATTGTTAGAAGTTTGGAAAGGAAAGACTTTAAACTCAGGGATTTGTAATCTTCTGTGGTTGTTCTCCAAGCAGTATTTCTTTCCGCCTTCTGCTTAATGAATTATCAAAGCTAAGAGAGTAGCATGGACTTTCAGAAGATATCCTTCAGTGCCCCTTATGGCTGATCTGGAAATTATGCTCATTATAGCACCGTGTGAGCAGGATAGGTAACCCAAAGATGTCAGGAAGGGCTTCAGGCTAAAAAGCTAACCAAAGGTTCTTTTTACACATTTTATTCCTCCCAGGGATGGTATTAATAGCACCATCAACTTAGTAGTTTTTTTTAATTTCCAGGGTTGTGCCAAATCAGAGTTTTCTATCAAAACACTATCAACCCACTCCAAGATCCATCTAGATGTTCCAGAATGACAAGTGGGACCAAAAACTGGGTCAGGAGTTTCCCCCTTTCCAGTCTGGGAGGAGCAGAGTTCCCGGCCCTGCCAGTGCCTGAGCTGTAGCAGAGCTCACTCTGGAGAGGGAAGAGAATCCCCAGTTGGCACAGGAGCTTTCTAGGGAGGGAAATGAACCTTTTCCATTCCTTGAGGTCACCCATACTCATTGTCCACTGTGCACTTTCCCATGAAGTATGTGAATCAAGGGCACATGCAGCCAAACCAGAGGATGCTGCACTAATGGAGACCTGTTATCAACAGATTATATGCAGTGGGTCTAATTATCTAAATATTTTTATTGGAGATGAGGGGAATGATGGTTTCAGGAAGAGGGGGATGGATGGGAAAAGTTCTTTCAGTAATTGCAATGAAATGATTAAAAAAATTCAGGAAACTGGAACCCTGCTTTGCACATTCTCCCTCCCTCTCCCCCGCTCCAGGTTTCATTAGTTTTTACAAAGGAGCACTGGGGAGATTATTTATCTTTGATCATTCTGGGATCAATCTGCAAATGTACAAGCTCTGTTTAAAACTGTGTTTGCCAACTGTTAAACTCCACATTACACCCTGGTTTTTAAAGGCCTCAGGAAGATGTAAACTGGAGACAAAGAGGAGATGGATGATTTCAGTGAGGCATTTATGGAACTGTTTGAAGAGAGCAGCTGCCCCCATCCTGATTAGCTGCACAGCACTCTACCAGCTTGATTTCAAAAGTAGGTAAGAACACAGAAAAGGGGTAGGGAGAATGACTGGAGAAGGGAGCCAGCCAGCAGCAGCACCAATGCTGATTTTTCTCATCCTGTTTATTCAGATGGCTTGTTAGGGATTGTTTTATTCCTGATGCTGTTTCACACCTTATTTAATACTTTTCCATATTTTTGCACCCTTCCTAATTCCAAGGGTTCAAGATGGCTGTTTTCTGCAGCCAGCTAAAACCTTCAGAGAGGATAATCTGCGGATTCTCTATGTTTGATATACTTACCACACTGCTGCTGAACTCCCACGATCTGCCTCAAATATTTATTTAAACAAAAAAAAACCAAAAAAACAAAAAAAACCAACCAACCAACCAAACAAAAAAACAACCCCAAACCTTCTCCAGGCTGTTTCTTCCACAGCCTTTGCTGCTGAAGCTTCCCATGTCACCTTCCATGGAGACCTTGCAGGATGCTGATCTTTATGTTTATTCATTTATTTTTGGCTGCATCACTAGCTGTCTCCAAAGAAGAGGGTGAAGGCATTTGAGAAGATGGCTTGTAAACATTTATCATGGCTCTGCCCAGTTGGGCAGGCAGCAGTCCTCACTCTGGAGCCACATCTGCTGCGTGGGTGATGAACTACCATGTCCCAACTCCAGAGCTGGCTGCACGCTGGCCATCCAGCTACAATTCCCATTTTACTTGTCTGGTCCTCCTTATGTTTTTGAAGAGGACAGGGCAAAGATCCAGCTTCAACAAAGAATTTAAAGTAAGACTAATAAATTGTGCCAGGAACTCAGTTTCCTTATGTTCAACCAAGGTAGAGAAGTGTGAGGAAGATGGCTCTGTGTTTGAAATGCCATCACAGATTTTAGGAATGGCATTTGAAACAAGGAACTGTGTGTCTCTTGCCTGGGACACGGTATTTTCCCTGTCCCATTCCTTCTAAGACACAGCCCCTGGTAGAATGCTGGCTCCCATAACAGAGGCAGAAAACAGGCTTCTGGGCCCAAACAACGTGGACATTGATGTGTGACTCAGTACAAAATTATGATCCTTGTTCCCTGCAGGGGATGAGGCTGCTTCTAGATTTATTAGCCTGGATATTTTTTCCTGGTTATGTTTGCTTGCTCTCCCTCCTGCACAAGCTGTTGGAAAGGATGGTTTTCCAAGCAGTGACTCTTAGTGACCTGCAGAGTATGTCAAGGTTGGTGTGGGCAGCACACAACCTCTGCTGGGAGAGGCTCCTCTGTGGTGGCTTAAACATTCCTTGCATTGTTCTGCCAGCCCTCGTTTCTTTTTCTTGATGGTCTGCAAGATAAAAATGCGTCTACAGAACCAGTGCTGCTGGCAACAAGGACTCTGTGGTTTCCATCAGCTGGTGGTGATGTTGATGGTATATATAGAAATGGAAATTATATTTAACAAAAGAGGAATATTTGTCCCCTGCATGAGACTTTCTCCCTCTCTTCATTCCCTTTTGGTTTACTGACTGGCTGGGCAGTACTGAGCTTCTCTCTGCTGTCCAGCTCCTGCCTGGGACTAGAGTGGCTGGAACTGCCATGGGGCTGAAGCTGCCATGGGGCAGGAACTGCCATGGGGCTGAAGCTGCCATGGGGCAGGAACTGCCGTGGGGCTGGAGCTGCAGTGGGACTGGAGCTGCAATGGGGCTGGAGCTGCAGTGGGGCTGGAGCTGCAATGGGGCTGGAGCTGCCATGGGGCTGGCTCTTCTCCCCCTGCAATGAGAGAATGAAAGCTCCACTGAGGGCGCCTTTATGTAAAAGCATTACAAGAGGACAACCTCTGCTCCTGAGTGGACGGGTAGATTTTATCTCTAGACTCTACAAGAACATCAGGGCATCTGCCAGAGTTTTTCAGCTGTTCTCTGTATTCCTGTTACAATGTTATTACTTTTTTTTTTTTTTTCATATTTTCTTTCTTTACCCTAACTCATTTCACTGGCACTTTTACCAGCATTTCCTGCATTTTTCGAGATGTGATAGTCTGGCTTTCTGATGACCTATTGCAAAAGGAAGTTGGGCTACTTATCAGTGAAAGGTACCTTGTCAACCAACTCGGTAGCAGTGTTATATTTAAACAGAAGCAGATGAAAAGCCATGGGGAACAGAAACCACTGCTGCAAAGGTATTAAAGAAGATGCTGTTGCATGAAGAGGGATATGGGAGGAGGTGAAGTTGGAGGCTTTGGAGTTTGCTGTGGGCTCAGTGAATAACTTATTCTGTCTAACACTTGCCATGAAATATCCTAACAATACTCAGGCACTAGTGGTAGCAGAGATATTATCACTTGGGGAGACAACAGAAATGGCCTTATCATTTTGACAATGGCTTTTTCCCTCTTATTATCACTAAGTAACAATATCTCTATTTCACTGCCACTACTGAGCCATTGTTTTTTTGATAAATAGAGTCCTTTTTGTGATTTCTTTTTCTCCACTTGTATTTTATCCTTTGTGCATGTGAGCAGATTTTAAAAAAAGATGTTCCACCTGATGGTGCAATATTAAAGATACATCTCTTAAAACCAGAAGAAGCTGTCAGAGGGGATAGCTACATGAATGTATGGCTTACCTGGTGTCTAAGGGACTTGTGGTGCCCCTAGGCTTAAAGAAACTCCATTCTACCTGGGTCCCCACCCCCCGAATGAAAAATGGGAGTGTATAAGAGCAGGAGTATACGAGATGTTAGTACCCACTGGTCAGCAGGGATGTCATATTGCATCCAGAACTGTCTATAACAAAATATGCATGCTTTGATGTCTGGTTTGTTATCAGGTGCTGACATAAAGGCACCATCTCCAGCCCAGATACACCTCATACAAATGCAATGTCCTGTGTTCTCCACAATGTGCTCCCAAAATGCTTCAGCATTTGAGGCCACATCCCAGCTTTCCTCCAGCCCTGTCCCAGAGCTGGAAAACCTGGATGGACCAAGCAGAAGTTAAACTGAGTGTATATAGTTCCATTAGATATGGTATATAGTGACACGTGGGCATATTCACGTTTGAGTCAGCTGAATATTCATCCTCATTTACCCTCTTTTCCCATTCCTTTCCGATTCCCATCCCCATGGTGTCTGAGCACTGCTATCTACCTGACTTACCATCAGTGTTATGGATTGGCATCTGCCTGGACTGTGACTGCGCTCTCCCCTTACGCACTCATCATCCCCTGTGGCCCCGTCTGGATACTCCTCTCTGCTGATACCATCAGCTGCCACTGTCTGGTCTATGCACAACAGAGAGCCCTCCACCAGAGCCATTGCTATGGTTACAGGCATCCTGTGGGCAGTGGGACCAACAGGAGCCCTAAATGAAGGTACCACTGCAGTATTTGCATAAAGACTACCTACCTGCCGTGGAACAGCCACGTTCCCCAAAATCACTCCCACAAGTTTCTGTTACTGCCTTTGTAAATCTGCATAGATGGGACATTGGGACTCAATTTACACTTTTTTGGCTTGGCCTCATAGTGAGAACACTTTCCACAGAGGAGGAGAGAAAATTTATCTTAGAAGATGACAATACTCAGCTCCCTTGAATGTGAAATAATGAGGGAGATAATTTTTTACCCTCTCCCCACCTTTGCATGCCCTGCTTGGCAGACAGCCTCAGAGTGCTTGAACCAGCAACGCAGTAAGACACTTGTTAGCCCCAAAAGCCCAAGCAGGGGGAAGGGAGTCATCTATCATGCCCATGCTCCATCACTTCCACTGCAGTACTAAATGATGCGCTCAAAACCTGCCACTAAATGGAGAGAAAATGTGACCAGCCTAACTGCTATCAGAAAGTTAAATGCTTAAAATAATGTCACTGGAGGATCGCAGAGAAAGGCCAGGAGGTAAAGTAGGCTGTTTTCCCTGTCTGTGTCATTTTTTCCCCCAAACAGAGGAGGTGCATAGTGAAATTAACCTCTACTCCTTTGATATCCTCCCCTCTGCTGTTATGCACACACACTCTCTCTCTCTCTCTTTTAAGGCTTATATATTATGATTCGATGCAGGAGGATTTTTTCATTAGAAGATATGAATAAGGCTTTAATACAAATCAATCCAGAGAGTCTTTTGACAGGATTTTTAAATAGTGCCCCTTGTCTCCCTGATGCAGCCACACACTACCTTGTTCCCATGCTGACCTCTTTGTCTTTCCTCATTAAAGAACTGGTCCACGCTGCTGAGCCTTCTCTCTTTTTGGAGATTTTCACTGCTTTTTCTCATGTACAGGCACTCCTGCTGCTGACCGACAGCTCCTCATCCCCAGTAATTTCAGCACTGCATTAATTTCTCATTAATCTGCATCATGATTTATGAGTCTTAAATGATGAAAGACTTCTAGAGGAGTGCTTCTCATTTGACCTGCTGGCTTTTCTCCCTTGCTCCTTCACCCTCCTTCTTCAAAAGCAAATAGACCTCTTCTCCTACACAAGATGTTTGCAGAGCACCATCTCTGTGGATGGTGCAAGTGGGGAGAAACAGGTTAAGTAAGCATGGTGCTTTCTGGCTGCTTTCCTTGTAAATGATTTGAACAAATAAATGCTAGGGAGAAAAGGGATCACTTTGCTTTTCTCAAGAACTTTAGTAGCTACTATCCAAGTCTGTGAGTGTGCAGTAGCTTTGGCAGCCCTGAAGAGTGCTGCCAAAGTCTTTTCGGAGTTTATAGAGGTTTCTGCAAGGAAATTTTAAACCAACCTGCAGGGATCAATCATATTAGCAAGAAGGATGGTGACTCCTGACTGGGCAGAGAACTCGACCTTCATGCCAGGGGTGGATGAACCACTGGACCTGGGCATGTTGCTGTAAGGCTGTGCTAGTCTGGCTCAGGGCAGTGGGGAAAGAGAAATCTGTGCACTCTCTGTACTGATTTCATGGGACTATGCTACAGCCCTGCATCAAAATTATCTTTCTTCCCATTTTCAGGAGTGCGTGTAAAAGAGAATGGAAAATTACTCAGCTTTAGTTACCCACCAGTGCTTTTTTTGCTTCTCTGGAACTCCTGAATTCATAGAATTTGAGGCTATAAATAGTGATGGGATTTCCTCTTCTTTTCTGGCTACATGGCTCTAGTCCTTGGGAGAGTCAGAAAACACAAAGTGGTGGGAAATGTTTTGTTTGGAAGACAAGAAAATGCTGAATGCACCAGGCAGGACTGACTAAAAGCAGCATAGAGTTATGGCAGCAGTGGGAAAGTGAATAGCAAAGTCAGGAGAGACAAAAGAAGTAATGGGTGGAGGTTGATTACAAAATTCTTTGTGCTCTGCCCTGACTCCACTGGTCCACTGCTCAGTGAAGTCAATGGAAATATTGCTGTTGACTTCCTATCAATGAATTCAAGTTTCAGACAATTAATACATGCAAAAATTCAGACAGAAATACTCCTCATGTCTCAATAGCTCATGAATCACCAAGAAAAACAAAGGAAAACTATCTGAACTTTTCCTTTACAGGAAGAGATTTGATTTCAGGTGAGTTTAGGAAAAGAGGATTTGTCTCAGATCTTTATTTTCCTGGTTTCTCCATTGTTTGTGGTATTCACAAACTGATTCAGATCTTCCCACATACAGTGTGTGAAGCTGGTTCTAGCTCTCAGGCTGCTGAACTGCCAGAATGATGGTTTAGAAAAGCAGTGGTGACCAGGACCACCAATAAAGCTTAGTTGTTACTGCGTGAATATGTAGATAAATATGTAGTTACCCCAACAGCAACAGGGGAAAGCTGTTTCTTTGGGGGCTGGAAGTGGAAGGGGAAAATTGCTCAGCTTTTTAGCCAATGTTTTAAATTTATATTTAGGAGACCAATTTCTGTGTAGCTTGGAAAGAGAGAAAATCTTCATGTAAAAGTCTTTCTGATTCTATGTTGTTAATACTTTAAATCTTTTGAATTTGGGTAGTGTGACTCAAAAAGGAAAATCAGAAATTGTCTCTATGTTAATAGAGCTTTTACAGAGAGTACAAAAGCTTGGGGTGGGAAGAGTGTAAAAATATTTTAATAGGTAACCTTTTATTCAGCAAAATATGTATTACTTCCTATTATGATAAACAGTTTGCATATTTGAGAGAAAATGTTTATACATATACATTACAATTACATATTCATTTGACTTTATATTACATACACAACTCAATTTGAATAAATGTCTGAAGCCAAAGGAATAAATTAGTATTGGTGCTGAGTACTTTCTTTGCCCTTCTCCATTGTATTTGCAAGATTTGCATTTTATAGTTGCACATTAACAAATATGCATATTTCATTATGGTTTTGGATTAAAAGGTTATCATCTCTGTTACCCATTAGTAATAAACAAACACAGACTTTCCATGTGAATTTATCCCTGGCTCAGCTGTTTGCTGATTAGGTTGTTGTCTCTGGGTTTCCTTGTTTTATCCTTGTGGAGAATCCCTAAAGCGGTTTCTAAAGTGCTTATTGTCCTCTGGGGAGCAGAGAATGAGAAAGGGAGGCAGGCGAAGAAGCCCCAGAGGCATCCTAAGCTGATGAAAAGATGGGAAGGTAGGGTCAGATCTGATCTGCAGCCAGGTTAGGAGCCTTGTCTGGATAGGTGGCCTCCAAAGCCTGGGCCTTACGGCAGAAAAAGATGCTTTGGAAAACCTGCTTGAAGGCTGGGCAGGGTCAGAGGGGCAGAAACCTGGTGATGAGCAGGAAGCAGTGTGATCACCCCAGTATCCAAAAACATGAGAGTTTCAAATCAGGATGTTCCTCCTATGCCGGGGTGATCCAAACTCATGAATCTGCACATAGGGATCTGGGCATCTCAGAATTCTGTATCAGCTGGAGGGGGGCATCACAGTTTTACTGGTGCCCACTGCTATGAACCCCAGTGGAGCCCTGCATGGGGCACATTTCTGGAGCAAACTGGACTAAATCCAGGACCTTACAGTAACATCAGCTCTTATTCCTTGATATCATCTGCGTTCAACCTTTTTTGCCAAAAAACTCCCTCTGTAATCAAGTCTGTGTCTGCAGGCATCTGTGGAGGTAGGGAAGGATCAGGGTTGAAGGGTCCCTGATTGTCTGAGCTGGGGCCCAGGCTTTCCCCCACTCTGGAGTGAACAGCACGGATTCTGGGAGAGATATTTTAGCATAGCTGAATTTGGAGGAGAGCCAGCATCCAAAAAATAACAACAACCAGGTAGCACATAGAGGAGGCTGCCCTGTGAAGTCTGTGGTCTCAGGGGTCACCAGTTATGGTTGTGATGCAAGCAGTGAACACAGGACTCATAGATTTCAGTATCAGAAGACTTCAAGATTTATTAGAGTTGACTCCATTCTTTCTGGGCCTGGGCTATTCTCCCAGGTGAAGAGCATGCTGCTGCTTCTTTCCCTGCTCCGTCCCGTTCTTGCAGCACCAACTTCCCCCCAATCCTTCCCATACCAGGGAGATACCAAAACTTCACTCATTGGTTACGAAGGAAAAACAATCCCCATCTTGTGGAAGACAGAGATACAGGAGAGAATTGTTTACAGAACTTGTGCTGCATTTCTCTGCTTTCCCAGAGAATCTTTCTCTGCAGGGAAAAATACATTATGTTCATGTAACAGAAGTCAGCATGGGCAGAGGGCTGTTACCTCCCAGAAGGGAGAGGCTCTGTCCTAAACTCAGATGTAATTTACCAAGCTGTTTTGGGGCTGGACCAATCCTCTTGCAATAGAGCTGTGCATGCTACAGGATTATAGACTATGGCTCTAACACTTCACCTTCTGCAAATAAGCTCCATGTGCAAAAAGCAATGGAATTTCAATGGATTTTTATTTTTACTTTATTGAATTTTCCTTTCCTTGTCTTTTTAATACAACTTTGCTAAATTCAGTGGGTGTAAATCCTGAAAAAGTGCCATTTTGACTTCTTCTTCTTTTTCTTCTTCACTGGAAAGGAAAAGCAAAAGATTCAGTGCCTCTTCAGCAGAAGAAATAAAAATAGAGAATCCCAGGGTGGGTATCTACACAGCTCCTAGGATGCTACTTTGGGCTCATCTGATGTGCCAAAAGTTGTCAACTTGCTGCTTCTGCCCTTCGTTTACACCCTAATCCTGCATGCAATCCTTTGCTATCCCAAACCATCCTACAGATGACATCACTAATGTTACTGGCCAAAGCTGTCCCCTGCTTAGGCCAGGTCTGGATGCTCTCTACCAATGCTCTTGAGGATCAATTTCCAAGTGCTAAAACAATGTTTTCCAAGTTTTCTGCTCTGTTCCCTGAGAAGAGAGAATGATCTCCCCAGAAACAGGGCAACACGTTTTGCCTACTCATTCAACCCCTGTTTGGCTGCTTGCCCAAAATGCAGACTTTCATTTCCTTAAGGTAAAAATATTAGATCAGTTTTCCTTCCATTCTTCCTGATCCTCCCTATATCCATCACAAGGATCCATTGCTTCCTCCCAGCTCCCTGTTTAGGTGGCAGATCAAAAGGGGAATAACCTCTGGGACAGTAAATGCTTCTCTCCTGATGCAGAACCTGCTGATCTTTCTCAGAGGTGATGCTGTCATGAGCTGCCTGCTCTTTCCATCCATCCCTGCCATCCCACCTGGAAGCTGCTCTGGGATGGTAAGCTAATCATGTGAAGGAGTACTAAAGATCAAGGTGATGGTAATGCATGTTGATAAAATTTACTCACTGAAATGGGGCATTCTAATAATTCTGGTGCACAGAGCAGAGGCTGCAAAGGAGGTTGGAAATAGTACACTGGGAGACTCAATTGCCCAGCTATTCAAATGGGATAAAGATCTTTTCCCATTCACCTCCCTAAACCATTTCCAAATTGACAGTAACTGCCATCCATCAAAACTAAAGGGTGTTTAAGGTGGCCTCTGGGATTCTATCAGGGTCCCTCATATTTGGCCCCCATATTTGACACAACAGAATTGTCTCCCACATGCCTTTTGCATGTGGAGCCTTAGCAGAGAGATCATGTTTGAGATGGCAGTCCTTGCAGGAATTTTTCAGCTGCTACACTGCCAAGCCATTTGTGATGTCTGTGTAGACACAGCAGTCTCCTACAAAAGAGTCTTGAGGTGGCAATTCAGTTCACCTCAACCAGTAAATAACCATCAGATGATTGTAAATTTGGAGTGGAACTAAATAAGTGGTGCATAGCTGCAAGGCTTCATTTCCGGCTACTAATCCTCTTAAATTATTGAGTCACCCTGTAAACTATTAGCTAAGTATATTGAACAAGAGTCTCTGCTGTGTGTAGCCTCATGTAACTACAGATTTCAGGCAGAATCTAACTCAGTATAGCAATAAATTGATATAGTCACATGACATCTAAGCTTTAAGTGCATGCTTGAAACTTGGAGACCTTGTGCAAAGCACTGCTGCAGCACTGCAAAGCCAGGAGCTTGCATAGAACTGAAAAAGTTCAGTGGTTTGCACAAATAGATTATGTCTTTGGACAGGTGTCTTCTTCAGATACAGTCTCTACTTTATGAACATTGAAAGCAGCTCTGATCTATAGCCATAAGAAATCTGTAATCATTTTCTGCAGGCCGTTGAGAAAAGATTTTCAGAGCTTTTACACATGAATACTATCATGTTGGAGTTGGTCAAATTATCCACTGAAAATGATTTCTGCAAATGATTTAGCTCCTTTAGCAGTTTTCTCCTTGCCAGAATATCTGCAAGCAGATTATGAGTTTTATTAAAGTGTTGATTACTTGCAGTTTCACAACTGTTCAAACTATAGTCAGCACTGCCAAATTCAAATACTGCTCCATCTATGAATGGCTCTTGCTTGCAATGAGTAAGACCTGTTTCTGATTTACTGCTCATACAAGTGGCCATCCATGTTGTACAGTCTTGTTTCTACTGCTGGGATGGATGGAAGGGTCATATTAAAAGGAAAGAAACCCCTTTATTCTAAAATTGTCTGGAAGCATGTGGAAGTGCTCCACTAATCCATTGTGTGAGTAATAAATAGGAACTATTGAAAAAATCTTGAAGGACACTTCCAGGAGGAATACTCCCAGCTACTTAACAGCACCAGTATTTCTGAAGCTCATTTATCCCCACTAATATTCTTGAAAACACAAAAGTGTTCATGAATAAACGTATCATTTCTGACTGATGTGAATCCATTTGTGGCTATACATTATTCCAAATGAATACTGTAATTCACTCTAATTTATACAAGAAAGGGGAAATTGATGGAGGAAATAATGAGGTTTGGGGTAATGTAAGCACATCTCCACAGTCTCATGAAAGACATGTTCAAGCTGGAAAGTGTTTTCTGAAGCTGAGTTGCCCCTGGCTGACACAAGGCTAAAGACATTGTGGTGTTTGTGTGTTATGGGTTGAACACAGCTATTGGCTATTTTTAACCAATAAGAAACAGGATTGCGACTTTTGAAAAACAGTATAAAAAGCTGAGAAGGCACGGCATCCGGTCTCTTTTCTCTCCTAGCCAACAGCAGGTGACACACCCCACGGCGGCTGCCGTGGGGGGGGTTGGCCGGGCCCGGCTGGGCCCCAGGCCACGGCCCCAGCCATGGTCGGGCTGGGCCAGACCCCCCCTGCCCTTGGGCGGCCGAGCCTCAGAGAGCGCCCCAGCCGTGCTCGGCTGGGATAACAGCAAGCAGTGCCGGGGGGAAGGAAAAGCTCCAGCAGCTGTCCGTGTCGCCGACCGGGGCTCGGAGGATGTTTCCCCCCCTTTCCTGAGGCCTCCAGGAGCCGCTGGCCCCGGCGAGAGAGCAGCCATGCCATGAGACCAAGGGATGGCAAGGAGGCATCCAGCAGGCCCCCTCCACCGCCAGCCAGCGTGGGTTGAAGAACTTCGCAGCTCCTGCTGCTGGCGAGAGGCTCACGTGGTCTTAACTCTTTCTCTTGCCAACAGATGATCTTTTAGTACCTGAAAGGTTTTTCTCCCAGAGTGAAGACAAGCGATTGGGACCATGAAGAGGAGACCCTAAGACTGAGTCAGTGAAGACAGAATGAAAAGACTATTTGAGGCAAAGGAAAGGAGTGGCCAATTCGGCTGGGCATTTTTTGAGTAATTACTGGAGAAATGGAATGTTTTGTCCTGTAACATATAGATGCTGTTTAGGGGGGATGTAAAATGCTAGTATAAGTGATAGTGAAGTTTTTTTTGTGCTCTAGAGGAAAAAAGAGACTTTGAGTTTTTAAGATGCAGATGCTTTTGAGAAAATAGAGAAACAGAAACTTCGAGATTTTGAGATGAAGATAATTTTGGAAACAAAGAAAGGGGGAATCTTTGCTTTGCTTTATACTAGAACAGGCATCCTTAAAAACAGTACCCCTAGTAAGCGAATTATGACCCATATGCAGTGTTGGGAAAGCTGCTACTGGATTGGATTGCACAGTTTGCAAAGGGCTCTTTTCAGGCCGCTGCAGATGAGTGGCATAAAAGCCTCACGAGGACTATTCCTCGTGTGACCATTTCTCCATGGGACTCAAAAAGACTCCTTTCCTAAAGGACTGATGGAAGATTATTTTTTTGCATGGTGAAACTGATTGAAGTCACAGGTTTTATCTTTCTTCAGGGGGTGTGTGTAAGAAAGTGGAATATTTGCGGAGGGGAAGAGAAGGATGTTCTGAAAGTTTCATTTGGGGTTTATTTAGTTTTAGTCTTCCTTTCTTATTTTCTTTATGTGTGTAAATAAATTATCTTTTTGCAACTTTAAGGTAAGACTGTTTGGCTTTTGGAACTCTCCTAGTCATATATACAAAATTGCGAACACTGAACCTGCGACATTCATTGGTGCATTGGCCGGGAAACGAACCAGAAATTGGCAAACGTGCAACCATTACATATTTTTGGTGTTTCTGCCCGGTGTTCGAACTAAAACCTTGACATTGTGTCCATCACATGAGGGGTTGTTAATGCTTATAGACATAGATGTTGGTGCTGAACCAATCTGGTGGCAGCCAAGCTGGGCAACAGGAGGTGGCATCTCATGGCCATACACTTCTGGGGACACTTTCACATCCTTCTAGGAGATGTGGATGCCTAGAGGTGAGATGATACAGCTTCTTTTGTGGTGCTCAGTAAGCATTTAGTACCAAGTCTGGCAGTAGCCTACTGCTTTCCTGTTCCACGTGAGGTGAAGGGAACCCCACTGAGGCAATATGGCAATGTAAAATCACCTGGTTTCTTCTTCTTACACAGACTGTCACACTAAGAACTCTTTTTTCTGCCTCTCCATCAGAGGCTTTGAATAAATCAGATTTTCAAAAGATTTAAAAGCTTTGATTTAGGAATTACAAGAGGAGGGAGATATGAAACCATCTCAGAAGTGACAGCTACTGAACAGCCTAAATCTGACCCTTGGGCTTTACCCTAGAGTGAAGCTCACTTCTTTTTGCTGCCTGAGTCTCATATGTGGCAAGCGACAAAGAAAGGCACTTTCTATCCATCAGAACCAGAAACCTGAAAGTGCAAAATATTATAGCCAGAAAGAATTTGTTCAGACCAACAAACACTTTCCTGCATGGTTGGAAATGCAGTCAGGCTAGGTAAGATAAAAAGGAAGGCAAAGAGTGGATAAGCATCAGTCTAATGATAACAATACAATGTTCTCAGATAATAGAAAGATATGACAGCAAACAGTGAAAGGATGAGCAAAATAGCTCGGAGAAGGTGCAGTAATATATGGGGGATAATATGTCAGGAAAACATTTGCAAAGACAGCAGCTATTTCTGGGCCACATAAAGTCAACAGGCTACTCGGTTACCAGGATTTTCTTTGAGCATTTCAAAATGTTTTGAACTTATTTGTAGTAATTCTGAATGTTTTTTCTCCCTTGCTCAATCACAGGAAATCAAGTAGAAAACAGAAGAAACATACAATTGCCCAGCTTCTGTGCCACAGCATCTCTGTCACATTAACCCTCTTGCCACTGGAAGGCTGTCAACTGTGGCTCTACATTTAGGTTTCAGCAGGGCTTCAATCTTGGCAGTGCTGTGCAAGCACAGTGCTGGCCAAAAAACCAGCAGAAGCTGTGAGCTCCACTGGGCAGCTCCCAGTAAATTCACAGTCAAGGATTTACTAGAACTGTTTTTTCGCTTTTTCCCGTGCATGGTTTGTTCATTCAAGGTATTGCTTTTCAGTTTTTGCATTTGTGAGAAACTCTACCAGGAACTTCAGCTCAGTGAATATTCTGGTGCTACCATGCAAATGTCTATGGGTTGAGGAAGCAATAGACAGTGGAAAATGTAGGAGTTAAAAGGCGTTACTAAAAGTGAAGTGGATCATCACTTCCAGGACCCACTTCACCAAATTGATCCATCTTTGGGTTTGTGTTGTTCTCCACTGTGGCTGCTTCTGAGCACCTTTAAATGGAACTTAATAACAAAAGTACAGAAGTGTTTAGGCTACATGGATTTTTTGCCTCTTCCAGGGCACAAATCTCTGGAGGGTAAGGTTTATATGTTTTTAAGGATGTATTTAATTTTTTTCTGCCTTTCAGGTACCCAGGCTGTGGGAATAATATGTGTGTCAGGGAGGAATCAGAACACCAAAAATCATTCTTGTACTGAAAAAACATTCTCTTCCCTCCCACTTTCCATTTTTTTCTCCATCTTCCAATCTCCAATCAACCATTTATAAAAACAACACTGAATTGTAGCATGAATTTGTACGAGCTGTGATGGGGCAGTGCTAATTTCCCAATTTCCACCATGCAGGGAGAGACAGGGGGGATTGCAATTTCACGCACATGTTAAAATGCTAAGGCATAGGTCTGGCAGCTAGACCTGAAAACCACATGGGGAAGGAGCAGGGGAGAAAAGAAGCAGCTGTTGACAGGCTCATGTCCTGCTTTCTCTGCTTTTTATTTTTGGAGTACATTGGGATAGCCTTCGATGTTTGCTGTGCTGACACATGTTGGCTGCCCAGGGTAGCAGTAATAGGCCCCTGTGGGAGGTGTATAATTGAGATATACAGTCAGTGTGCATATTCACACTAAGCACTTGTCCTGCTTTGAAAAAAGGCCAAAATAATCCCTCTTCCCTTGCTCTTCCTTTTCTGCCTCTTGCCTCTGGGCAACTGCTGTGACTGATTTGCTGGAAGGCAGCTGGAGGTTGGGCCAGGTGATGGAGAGCTGCTGGTTTGATACAGTCAGGTGCCTAAAGGGGCAGTAGGCTACCAGAAGGAGCTAAGAGAATGATAAAAGCATCCAGTGGCTGGAATGACAGTTTAAGATCATATCCCAGTTAATGCCATACTTACAGGAATTTTACAATTTGATGGAAGAAGATCCCAAATCCTGAAGCTGGTTTTCCTTCCCTCTTTTTCACTGACCTGCTTTTTCTATTGACCAAAGGCATGTGTCATCTTTCCCCATCACCCAGTGAAGCCCCTCCTTTTTTACCCACTCACTTCCCAACTTGTTTTTCTTCCCTGCACTCATCTCATTCCTGACACATGGGCATTGCTTCTAGGGTGGTGTCACAATTTTCCTGGGCTTTGACCCATTTATGTTGTCCAAGTTCCTCACTTCTATAAGTGCTAATCCTTCTAGACCAGAAGACCTCATATTAACAAGACATTATTGCTGTTGCAAGCCCAGCTGGGAGATGGAGAGGAGCAGAAAATGCAGAACAGCTGCATGGAGACAGGGCAGTGAGAAGGAATTTATGCCATAACCAGATGCTTTGGAATCAGCATTCTGAGTTGAAGCTTGAAGTTTAGGTGGAGGTTTGGGAAACTTTAGTCAATGTCAGCTTATCCATGGATTTGTCAAAAGCTGGATGCTGCCTTGCCAGTGCCTGTCTCCTATCCAGTACTGTTTTAGTAATCTTTTGATCAAGTAATGTGCTCTAGGGCATCACAGCTTGTCTGGGCACAGGTCTTTGCTGAGGATTGGTGTTCTCACATTGGAATTATTCAAACTGTGGGACCCAGGAGTCCTCCCAGTTCCCCAGGAAGCTCAGTCTGTAAAGGTATATGGACAAGGAAGAAACCAACATTGTGTACCCTAAACAGTCCCCTGTTCTGGATGAGTGGGAAGTCAGGACTGGAGGGACACAGAGCTCAGTGCCCATCCCCATGGCATGAGCAGTCATTGCTTGCTGTTGTAAGACTCAAATATTCAGCTCTTTGTCCTCCAAATTCTCTTTTTGTCTGCTTTCTAGAGAACTGACTTCCAGTTCCAATTTGCTTTTGGCATTTCCTTCACCATTTCCATCTTCTGTCAAGCAAGACTAGAGTTGTTTTACACACTGTTTTCAATGTCTCAGAGTCCAAGACAAGCTAAAATCTGTAACTATATTAAGCTGGTTTCTTTGTGGGGTTTTTTGACTGTATTTGCCAATCTCCATGCTTCCCTGTGTGTAGGGGCTGGCAACAAACCAAACTTCCCTCCAAACCCACTCTGAGTTCATATCTGAGCAATGAGGTCCAAATCAGGATCCAGTCCTCAGCCCTTGTAGAGTTTCAATAAGAGATTGCCCAAAATGCCAGGCTGGGTGAAATCTGTATACCAGCATTGCATCTGAATCCCATCTCAAGGGAGAACAAAACAAAGCAAAGCAACTTCTTGTTTCTTGTAAAAATCTCTTGCAAGGATTAAAAACAGTGATGCCTTCCAGGTACCCTAAAAATATTTCTGCTCAACAATGGTTCTCTGTACAGCTTTTCATTTAATATCACAGCTCCAGCCTTCCTTCCTTCAGCAGCCTGATTCAGAACTGTAATCATCTATGAATCACAGTGCATGTTTTTATGCCCACCTTGTGTTTTCTAAGATCTGCCCAGGGTGCTTAAAAAACAGTCCTGACTCCTGTGCTCAGCCTCCCCTCCCAGTTCTAATGAGCAGCTGCAGTGACAGTGGGTTCCTCCTGTGGGCTGCATGCTCTTGCCTGACCTGTTCAGAGAACTCTCTGGCTTGGCAGGGCTTTTGCCAGGAATGAAAATGCACAAAGAAGATGAGCAGGTTGGTGAGGTCATTTCTGATTGGGTTCTGCCTGCTGTTACAGCGGCTGCTGCTGCTTTCAACACAGCCTGACAGAATCCTTTGGCTCCTGTACTTCTTCCTGCTCCTGTAATCTGCAAATTAAAACAGGAAAGTGGTGCAAGAGGGTGAGCAAGGACCTTCAAAGAAATTGAGGGAGCTTTGGATGTGCTTGGCTGTGCAGAGTACTTTGTCCCTATCCAAGGGGCTGAAGGGTGGCCCTTTGCTGTTGGCACTTCATGCTTGTCATGTTGTTTGATGTTTTTAAGAACTACAGAAGCTTCAAGGCAGCACTGGCTATTTGTTCTGTGAGGCTGCTGGGCATGTGGCAGTCACACAGTAGGGCTATTTAAATTTAGTCTTGTCCCTTCCCACACACCTAGCAGGATACCTTTGCCCAGCCTTGGACCAAACCATCCCTTATATTCACCCTTCTGATGTCTGGAGATGTGTTTTGTTACACTCTTCCCAAGGCCTCTCTCTCTTCTTTTAAATCCTTGCTTCTGCTTTCTAGATTTCTGAGCACTACAGCATCTCCTTGGGTTGCTGCTCCCACAGCCCTTGAGCAGACATCCAGGACGTTTAGGGCAACACCCAGGTTTCACTCACTTTGCCAGAAGTGCATAGTAAAGGCCCTTGAATAGCTTCTTCCAGAGCAATTCCCCTTGAGAGACAAAGGATCAGTTAGTAGCCTTATCCCTCAGGATACCACAGTGTGTGGGAGATGGGCTCTATTAGAATTCGCTTTAGCTGCAAGGACCTTACTTTGAGACTGGGTACTGTGAACCCACATATCACATCACAGGGCTGCAACAACCTTGCTGAAAATCTCTGTGTGTTGTGTTTGCAGCCACCTGATTCTCCCTAACCACCTGCACTAGCTCTCAGAGAGCAGCTGGCTTTCCCTGCTCTCTGGGGCGAAAGCAACTCCTTGACCATAAAGTGGAAAGACCACAAATTTTATTGAGAGACTACTGAGGCTTCTTTCCAAATGCACTGTCTTTGCTGCTTTGGAGTGTTCCTGCTCCTCAAGGGCTCTTGGTGCTCACTGATAGCTACTTACCAACTTCCTTGGACTCTGACAGCTCCCAGCTCAGCCTTAGATAAGCAGCTGCTTCTTCTGATTTCGGCCCCAGTCGGGGGATTGCCAAAGCAGGTATTCCTCCAGGGTCTTACCATTCAAATTAAGCCTAAATGTTCTTAAGTCTCTCCGGTGGTATTCTTGTTCTTCTTTGCTCTCAGTCTTTACCTCCTTAGAAAGCCTGTCAGTGTCTTCAGGCACCTCCTCATGTTCCAAGCAATTCTGGCTCTCAGCCATGCTCTAGGCTAGCCTGGCAACCCTTCCAGCAAAGTGGCTTCTTTTCCTCCCTTATGGATTATGATGAACAGCCCCATCTTGCCCAGGCCTATCGCCTGCCTCCCTTCCACCCCATTGTTGTTGGGATAGGATAGAACCTGCCTAAAGGTGTGGCTGGAGAGAACTGAGACCATGTCATGGTCCCTGCTTTGTGCTGCTTGCTGTCTGAGCTTGTCCTTGCTTCTCACCCCTCTCTCCTCCATGCGTTCTGGCTTCTTCAGCAACTGATGTGGCATGACAAGGGGCTACCAAAAGCTGTCAGTGGCATGAAGAAAGTGGAAGGGATCACTCCCTTCCTTGAACGCTAAATATCCTCAAGACCATGAAATGGAACTAACAGGAGCCAGCCTCAAAGCCAGCAAAAAAGGATGTATTCTTCATACAACAGGTTGCTTGACAGCGGAGCTCCTTGTCAAGGGATGTTGTGGATACTGTCAGCAAGGTGGGCTTCATGAGAATAAGGCCACAGCAGAGATCTTGCATCCAGCTCAGGATAACCCCAGGGTGAAAATGGCTGGGGTGCTGTTAAGGGGACAGGTCACCTGGCTGTTCCTGTACTTCTTGTTCCTTAAGCATGCCCCTACCACTGATATAAGATCAGATGTTGGTCTAGGGGAAATTGAGCCACCACAGCCATTCCTAGGCATCATCTCAGCACCCTGAAATGCTGAAGATACTGCCACTGTTACAGCACACATTTATTAAGTGGTAATTCTGAAAAAGCAACCTTCACAATAGAAACTGAGTATAATCTAAGAATAATACTTTTTCTACTTGCCCTGGAACAGACTTGTTGAAATCTGACCTGCAGAGTTCCCAGTACCAACCTGTCCCACCCTCACCCAGTTTCCAAGAGCAGCTTGTGGTCAGGGGGAATTGAGCAGCCCAGGAAGCACTGGACTTTGAGCAGTTGAACAGCAGTAAGAAGGCAGTACAGCAATGCAGCATTTCTCCTAGAAAAAGACACCACACATTTGCACGTTAAGAAGAAAAAAAACCTGTGAGTCTAAATGTAGCAGTGCCATCTGCTGACCTATGCAACAGCAGGAACACAAGCCTCGACAAGTCAGTACCTAGGGAAGGAGTGTATCCATCCTTTCCTTTGTAGCTACTGTGAAGAGCCTAATCCTTGCAAAATATCCATGGATTTGGGGTTGTGGCTCCAGGAGCTCTCTCATCACAGCATAAGAAGGGTCACAACCTCAGCTGGTGGAGAATCCAGGACTCTCTTGTAAGAGCATGTAATTTATGGCAGACAATGCTGTGCTCTCCTGAATGTGTAGCTGTAGCCCTACATGCTGCAGCACTAAGAAAATCCCTATCAGCTGTGTGAAGGGTCTTACATCCTGAGACGTGTCCTGAGAGCCTTGTGCTGTTTAATTTAGGGATTGCATGCATTTTCTTTGTGTTTTTCTTTGGTTAAACCAAGGTTTTCTTTCTTTGTTGCTGCTGCAGGCCAGTGTTTTAAGACTGATGCTGAGAGGATGTGCCAGCAAGATCTGGCTTGTGAGCACAGAGCAGCTTCTGACACTGGCCATCACACATTAAGCAGTGTGGGGTAGAAATACAACCTGCAGCATCCCTCTGCCCATCTTCACAGTAGGGAAGAAATCTCCCTTAGGCTGGAAATAGATGAGGAATCTGTCAGCTGGCAGTGAGGTATCTGCCATCTCTCCAATGGCCATTAGTGATCCTCAGTTTCTCAGGACCTTGAAACCCTTTAACTTGTGCAAAACCTGAGCAAGCCCTTTGCCCTCTCTTCAATTCAATCAGATGAACAGATTTTTCCATGCTACCAGACCTTTCCATGATAACTTTCCCCCTGCTTGAATGATTATTTTGCTTTGTTTTTCAGAAAAGGTTCCCTTTTGTGTGCAGAAGTTGAGATGATAAGTATGAATCAGGGAGAAGGATCTGCCCTCCTGCTCCCAAACTCTCAGTGTTTTATTGCTTTGAGTCATTGTTGTGGATAACAGGAGTGGAAGACAGCTGGCTTACTTCCATTTCTATGGCATATTCATCATTTTAGGTCCATCAGGAAACAAGAGGCAGGTACAGACAAAACTGACACCTGTCAATCGTTTACTCTTACTTTAATGAAACATGCAGAGGGTGTCACTCAGTGTATTCCTGTTCTTTTATGGGTTCTTTGCTCCAAGAATCTCTGGCTGTGCAGGAGAACTGCTGTAACACAGGAGAGAGTACCATGGCTAGGTGTCTTGCCGAAACAGTGAAACACCAAACTCTGAAAGGAGCACATTTTAGGGTTTCCCAGGCCAAATCCATCCATCTAGAGCAGATATCCTTGTTCTGTCTCTTATTGCCATGTTAAAGATGGGCAAATTCAGACTAAGTTGTGTTCACAGAATCACAGAATTAACTAGGTTGCACTAAGTAGATCCCACCTATGAGGTTGGTAGCTTCCTGACCTTGGCCGCCTTCTCTTCAGCCTCCTGTCACCACCAACCTGTGCCTTTCCTCAGCCCCAGCACTGGCAGACTGTGTTGTGTTCAATGGGGAACACAACCAATGTAAAGCCCTATAGCCTCTGCTTCCCATTTGCACCCCGGCTTGATGTTGACACTCCTCCTTTCCCCCTGCCCATGGGCAAAGCACTATTTGCCTAACTTCCCTGAGATGGTGGCTTTTTCCTGCTGCCCTTTCCATTAAAAAAGACATTTGGACAGGTCTTCACGAAAAGCCCTTTATAAATTATCACAGAGGTGCCCACAATAGACTGGCCACATCAATATTCTTCCCTACACTAACCTAGCCATGAAAAAGTCCCTTAAGAGCATTTGCTGATCCACTCCAATCAGAGACTCCACTAGAGGTGTCAAAGCTTTGTTCACTTGCTCTCACAAAAGAAGCCCACGACCATTCCATTAGCAAAGGAATGAGTAACTTTTCCTCCTGTGTCTGAGGACTGCAGACAAGGCAGGAGAGAATCTCCCCCAGACACCTCCCTATGACCCCAGGCTCTGTTCATGCTGCCTGCCTGCTTTGATGGAAGATGCTGAGGCTTCCTCTCCTGGAATGGTGGCCTTTCTTCCTGAGCGCTGGGAACAACACTGCTGGAATATCATCTTTGATTTTCATTGCCTGTCTCGTTCATTACTGATCGGGTAATGACTGACAATAGGCCAATCAGATCTCCAATATCACTATGTCAGCTTCATAATTAATAGTACCGCAAACTAAGCTTATTGTGATTTAATTAGTAATGCTGTAATAATGCTACCGCCTGGGCTTAAGGTTACTAATTTATATAAATAGCTATGGTAATGTTTTGAAGCACCAAGTATTAATTGCATCAGTCTCAGTGTTAGACTCCGGTTGCCTAATGGCATCTGCAAAACTCCACAACTCTTAGTGTTGGGGGGGGAAAAAAATGTTTTTGATCTTTTGCCTGTTGTTCTTAACTAGACAAGAGGCAGCCATGGACAAGAGTGGAGGGATTTGGGTAATATGGGCCAGGGAGCAGTATTTGAGATTCAAATCCCTTTTTGCTTGGATCTGTTATTTTTCTTTTTCCTTTCCACCACAAGCATCTCCCCCTCCCTTTCCCTCTCCTTCCTCCTTCCTCTTAAATATATAAATAAATCTAAGCTGCTTGCATCGACAGTTCCAATTTGCCACAATTGGAAGTTGCACACATGAGAGATCTCTGTGCAGCCAGCTCGCATTTTATTTTCAAATCTAGAATTAAAAGGAAAGAAGGGAGAAAAAAGGGGCCATGGGAGCACAAGGAGGATTTGCATACATCAGAACTCTACATGAGCTAGGGACGAAGTTCTTTCTCTGGGCTTAAATAAACTACTAGAGGGAAAAGGGAACAAGAAAGAAAGAAAACTGAGTGACAAAAAGTCCTGACCATTTCTACGGCTTGACGGAGGCTCATCTGTCTGCAGTGGGACTAGTAACAGGCCCCTCAGATGGACTCACAAGAAATATATGAGGTGGAGGGAAGATGTGGGGGTTTATCCAAACATAGGCTCCTGAGGCAACATGATCACCTCCAAAGGTGGTGACTCTTTCCTCCCATTTGCAGAACAAGTGACAGAGATCCTGAAAAGTCCTGGAACTGGCAGCAAAATCTACGGCAAATACAACTGCTAAGTAGTCTGAGGTAACTGAAATGAACGGCACATCTAATCATGCTCCAGCTATGACTGTACTCCAAGTAGCAGAGTCTGTGATAAATATAACTTGGCTGAATGCAAGAATTTAGATCTTGCATTAGATACTGAATTCATTACCTCTATATGTGTCTATATCCAGAGGCTGTATGTGCCCTTATCTCATCTGTATCCAAAATGCTTTTAGTTTCACTGGTGCTGACACTTAACTCTTGAAATACTTCTCATTTTGAAGGAGATCCATGAGCAAGCCAAGCTATGCAGGAACATCACAAAGATGTGACGATGTTAGGCACTGGACCCTCTTTGGGGAAAATCAGCTTGCATAAGTAACGAAATATAGATCTATTCATTTTTAATGCATTTTTCTTGCTTTTTTCTCCTTGCAAAATTCAGGCCAGCTGGTGGGATTGACAGTAATGACTCCCAGTGAGCTGGACTCTAATCAGCTCAGCTGGAATAGACTGAAGGACTTTTGGAAATCTAAACCACTCCAGCAAAATGGATTTATCTTCTCAATTAGTCACAGATGCTAGTGGGATCCACCAGGTGCACTTCCGAATAGCCCCATGTAGCATAGCCTGTAGAAATCTCCCATTGCTGCAGACCAGCCATGACTTTTGTCTTCTCCAGAAAAATGTATTCAGAAATGAGGAGGAAAATTCATATTTCCAGGTTTTCAGTGTAGTGAGTGATTAGATTTCCTTTTGCTAGTTCACATTGGTCAGGGTTTGAAATCTCCACCTGTGTGAGCACGTCGTCAAATGCCTTGGCCAACACAACCAACTCAGCACTTCATACTGACATTCATTACCCAGATTAGAAAGGAAACTAGCATACCATATGCCAGACATAAAAGTCTCCAGCAATTCTCTTTTCAGCACTACACTCCTGTGTTTGGATCCCAGCCAGAGAGTGCTCTTTGAAACTTATAAATTGCTTTCATCTCCCAGACAAGGTAAAATCAAATTGGTGTAAGCGATGTTGCATTGTTGATGAAGATGCAGTCACAGAGTTAACTCTAGCACAGACTTAGCACACCAGATGAGAAACATCTTAATAGGCACAGATGCTTTTTTTTTCCTTTTTTTTTTTTCTTTTTTTTTGTTTGGCCTTGGGGAAAAAACCCCACCCAAACCAAAATACACTGCAGTTTCTGAACTTCCAGTAACGTTAAAGGAAAAGGGTCTTTCTTCATGAAGGGTCTGTGCCTGAGCTGTGCAGCTTTCCAAGAATGCCCATGAATGGTGAGGTACGAATTGGGACACATGGCAGTTTATAAATGGTGGTGCTATGCATGTGTCTTATAGTCCTTTGCGTTTGACGTATTTATGGCCACTAATCTCTGGCTGCAATCCCTGTCCAAGCTCTATTTCAACCCCCTGTCCATGCAGGACTCTTTTCATCAGGTTTTCCCATCTGTAGTTGAAATGCTAATTGACTGTTACAAGTCTGTTGGCTCTGGAATTCAGTCCTTGAATGCCCTGTTCCTCACCCAGAGGCTGGGATGGGTTAGCTGAAAGCAGTTGGATTTGCCTTCCTCATTACACTTTTAGTAGACTGAATGGCAGTATTTCCTTCATTCCTGGTTTTTGTGATGCTGTTCCTGTAGGGTGTACTTTTCTCTGCTTTTTCAGCCCTTTCTGAAGAGCCTAGGGTGTCCCCTGGAGTCCTTTATTCTGCATATCGATGCATCTGTCCCAAAGGACATCTGGCAAACCCTTTCCCTCCCATTTCCCTGCCCTACCCTCTCCTGTTTCTGGGGACCCAGAGTTCACTTGGGGTTCAGAAATGTTTCTATGCAGCCTCCATACCTGGGGTGGTCCCAGGTGCTGACAGCATACAGGGTGATCCTGCCCTGCACAGAGGGCTTCTGTGCAGCCCTCTGGGACTGCTCCCTTCAGCAGGGAGCTGTGCTCTCTGTGCTCAGCATGGCACCAACGCTAAATCCAGCAAGAACTTGAAACTGCTGAAAATTCCATCTCTCTGTCAAGTCTGATTGAAATTGGTCAACTGGTTCAAAAGTTATTAAAGGGGAACTGACAGACAGAATGATTGCTGAGGAAATCAGGCTGAAAATATTAACTTCTTGAGATAGCAACTTTGTTCTTTCATAATTATCAACATAAAATACATGTATACTGCTTACCACAATCTTCCTCCTGTCTTTTTGTTGCTGCTTTTCCTTTCCTTGTGCTGCTGTCTGTCTAGAGGGCTGAAGATAGGAAACTAGCCCTCTCTTTGCTGAGCTCCAGAAATTTACCAGGCTTTGCAGACTGGAGGGAGGGATCTGTGTTTTGTATCTCAAAAAAAGGGGGAAATTACCGGGCTATCCTAGCACTTGTACCAAGAGTATTCATTCAGACATTTCCTGCAGGGAATGGGAATTTGCATCACCTGATGAAACAGAAATATCCCTCCTCTATAGCTTACATTTCTACAACGAGATGGGAAAAGACCCAAAGTGCACCTGGCCTTGCTGCTGTGGGAAATAACCTGAACTAATGACTAAGGGACACTTATCTCCCAGCTGGACACAGTTTGTGGTGCAGCATGAGTTTAACCAAGGAAGATAAGGAACCAAGAGGCCAGGACTCTGTGCCCTACCACGTGTCCATTGCATTGATCACTGTAGTTTGGGGCACAGGGAACACTAGGAGAGGAGGGGACAGGCCATGCATTGCCCTCCTTCCTTCCATCAGCACCAATCCCATATGTTTTTCAGACATATTTTTCCACCAGAATCATTCTGTGGACAACAGAAATGCCATCTGTGGGAGAGGGTATGTGGAAGGGCTGGTGGGGCAAGAGAACATGGGGACAGCAGGAAGAAGAGGAAAGAGGGAGGGATGGAGAGAGAGCACATGCAGAGAAAGAAACACTGTAAAAAGCATTAAGTTCCTCTTCATATTGGCGCAGCAATGTTTGCAGCATGGCTTAGCATGCCTCCTCCTGTTAAATAAATATTGTGACAGTTCTAATCCTAGTGAGCAGGGACGTAACCAGAACTTGGATTTTCACTGAGGGCAAACAGTAATGGGTAAACTTTAAGTATTTCAAATAAGGCTCTAATTTAGAACTACAAAGACAGCACTGTTTGTTAAATAAATATCAAGCTCATCTGGTACCAGGCCAGTTGTTGTGCTTATGCAAGATATGTCTAGCTAGTGGTTATTTAACTGAACAATGGGTGAATAAGCCCATTCAGGATGCAAAATATTTTTTAATTGGCAGAGGGAAAGTGAGAGGCGAGAAAAAGGAAAGGGGGAAGAAAAAAAGAAAAAGAAAAAGAAAAAGAAAAAGAAAAAAAAGAAAAAGAAAAAGAAAAAGAAAAAGAAAAAGAAAAAGAAAAAGAAAAAGAAAAAGAAAAAGAAAAAGAAAAAAAAGAAAAAGAAAAAGAAAAAGAAAAAGAAAAAGAAAAAGAAAAAGAAAAAGGAAAAGGAAAAGGAAAAGGAAAAGGAAAAGGAAAAGAAAAAGAAAAAGAAAAAGAAAAAGAAAAAGAAAAAGAAAAAGAAAAAGGAAAAGGAAAAGGAAAAGGAAAAGGAAAAGGAAAAGAAAAAGAAAAAGAAAAAGAAAAAGAAAAAGAAAAGAAAAAGAAAAAGAAAAAGAAAAAGAAAAAGAAAAAGAGAAAAAGAAAGAAAAAGAAAGAAAAAGAAAGAAAAAAGAGAAAAAGCAACAAAACAGGAACTTCTTTACCTTTTGTATGTCCTCTCTAAAAACTTTGAAAACTATCAAAGGAGACAGCTCCAGCCTGCCAAGGGAATTGGATATCATTTAATTGCTCTAAAAAGAAAATGACAAATGTTGGTTCATAACTAACAAGCTACAACTGTCTTATGAAATGTTAATTGGAATACATTACACTTCACATATACCTTTAATGAATTAATGGGGATGCCACTCTCTATTTATATGCAAGTTAAATTCCTCAGCAGCTCCATTTACTTCTTCTATATATTATTAAACTTCAGATGGCAGTTACATAATCAATATGTTGGTCCTTTCATAAATCTAAATGAAGAAAATCCTGGGGGTCCTCAGTAAAAACACGGAACAGCTCATATGGAGTTTCCTCTATGAGACTTTCCAAGTCCTTCCTGTGTGTAATCTCAGTACTTTGGATTTTGAAGTTTGGTGATTACTTTTTTTTTAATAAGAAAAACGTATGAAGGGATGAGATCTGTTATAGAAAAATGTCTGAAAAAACCAAACAGCCAGATGCCTTGACTCCATAAAAATAAGTAATCGTATCATGTGGCATGTTGTATTAATTCCTTGCTGGGTGTAGTTCCATGGGATTTTTTTACTGGTGACAGAGTTGGGCAAGTTTGTTTCTAAGCAGGTTTTATGTTTCTGGGGAGATCTTTGGAGTCACATTGGGATCCTGCTGGGACATAACACCACCTGTTTTAGACATTTCACCTGAAAAATACAGTGGTGCCTTTAGTATCAAGAAAACTATAAGAGACTCTGTTTATATATACTACAGTATTAAAGTCTGCAGCTTCTTATTTGAAGAAGTAAGGGCATTGGGGTACTAGGCATGGCATGGCTTCACAGGACAAGAGTTTGGTTGGACTGTGGGGCTTTTACCCTCTTTTTACCCTCTGACATCCATCAGCAGCGGCTTTTGCTTAGAGGCCAAGCAGAGCTCTAGCATATGTCCTGCTGCAGATGCTCTTTGGCCTGTGTCTGATGAACTGCTGGCCTTTGTCACTCTTCCAGCATGGAGCTGCCCATTCCATCAAAGCGAGCAGCACTGGCACTGCCTGGCAGCACAGCGGGAAGCCTTCAGAGGCCAAGGACTGCATGGAATGCAAAAGGTGAACTTTTCTCACAGCTGAAATGCTGGAGTGAGTCAGGAACCTTGCCTCACCTCTACACCTTTCCTTCATAGAT
This sequence comes from Hylia prasina, assembly GCA_013397195.1. Lineage (NCBI taxonomy): Eukaryota > Metazoa > Chordata > Aves > Passeriformes > Sylviidae > Hylia > Hylia prasina. The sequence continues at coordinate 441,417 of VYXD01006428.1, forward strand.
GGCTCTACTTCTGGACTTACAGCTGAACACTTTTGTGTGTCTGGAGGACACCTGGTTGGAGATTTAACCAAAATTCCCCTTGCTTAAAGTCCTGCAGAGTTTGGCCCTGCAAGCCAACTCCTGCCTCCAATAGATTGTCCAGCAGCTCTACCATACAGGTAGCCCGCATTTATGTACTGCACGTGCTTCACACACTTCCTCAGTCCACATCCCATCCTTACAAGCAGCAGAATATCTTTCCAGTGGTGAGGGTCCTGAGGAGAATATTCTTCATTCATCTCTTGTTTCAAGGCCTCCAGATTGAAGGAGACCCACCAGGACTCAAAGACACTGGTGACTAAGTGTATGTGGGGATAACCCAAACATCTGCCTGATTTTTAAAGTAAAAGATAAGGTCCATCCTGCTTTCCAGTTCATGCAGCTCTTACTTTGCCTGCTCCTGTTCAGAGAAATTCCTACCTGCATGTTCCTCCATGGATCTCTCCAAGAGATGGTCTTGAGAGCAGCCAAAAAGTGCCTTGGTCAGCCTGGGAAAATGAATATTCCTTAACCATCTCCCACACTCTCTCCCTTCAGTACTTTGGGACACTGACAGGAAGCCCACGTTTAGTTGCACCATGTGTTCTTCTGTCACAACAGGACACAGAATGAAGGCATAGCACACACAGTGAGCTCCAGAGGCAGAAAAAAAGAGAGAGTTTATTTACAGTTAGAATTTTACAGTTTTCAGGGATTGTCTCTGGATTGGAGGGAGAAGTCTGGATTGGAGGGAGAAGATACCACCTCTCCATCCAGAATGGCAGAGGCAAAAGTTCATCAAAGGTCTCTCCTTGGGAGAGGAATGTAAACAAAGATTGTTTTTTCTGCAAGTCCTTGAAAGTCTCCACTTTCACATGTAAACATTCAAAAAGCAATAGAAAAGTTAGAAAACTCCAAAGATTCTCAGAAGGCTTTTAAAAAATCAGAAGGCTTTAGAAATTCAGGGTGACATTCTTCTGTTCATCCACTGACCTTCCCATGTGATTTCTGTAACATGTGCTGCCTCAATACCTGTTTTCTCTCTTTTTGAGGAAGATTGATTTCTAACCTGAGAGTTTCTGCTTCTTGTACCCATAGCTTACAAACAGACTGGCACCACTGCTGGGGATGACCTTCAGCTTTCCTTCAACCTTTTAGAGCCTTCCTATAAACAAGGGCAAAGCCTTTCCAATCCTTTTTTTTCTTCCCCTCTTCAACAAAGGACAAGAACTAAACCTGCATCTGCTAAACTGACCAGCAGCACATGTCAAAAATATAAATGCCCTGATCCTTTGCAGGTAATGAAAAAAAGAGATAATGATGCAAATAATTCTCCTGTGACTGTTGCTGGGAGTTTGTTTACATCCATCTATCTCCAGCTTGTCATGTTGCCATTAGTGTTGCTCATAATACAGATGTTAACAAGGGCAAAAGGGCAACCTGTGGGTCTCCTGGAGTCCCCTAATAAGCCTTCAGCCTGCAAGGTAGTTGTCAGATGGAGGTTACTCCAGGGACAGTGACCAGTCTGGCATGTTGAGGTGGGGCAGAGGAGGAAAAGTGTGAGGACACAAGCTCAAGGAAGTGAGATTTTGCCACGCCTGGACCAAGGAGTTCTGTGCTTTCTTTTGCCTGTCACGTATTTGTTTTGGTTGGGGGGCTCATGCTTGATGATTCAGACCCCACCACAACAAGTGGTGCTGAGCCAAACTCCACATGGCAGCTTGGGATAGGAGATTGTGCTGTTTAAAACCCAGGATGATTTTAGCAGCGCAAGGCTCATCTCTTCCCATCTGCAGACCCCACTTAGCTCTTTCAGAAGTGAGGAGAAGCGGACATGGATGTTAGGATTGTCCCAGAACCCCCAACGCAGTCCACAGTTGCTGCATAGAGGCAATGCATGTGGTAACCTCAGTGACCCCTCCATAAGTCAGTGGCACAGCACTGTCTGATGGTACCAGTGCCACCAGTTTGCCCAGGAAGTCCATGAAGCTCAGTCCAGCTTGGACCTCTCTCCACAACAGGGAGCTTTATGGATGTGTTGTCATCTCCTGGACATGAACACTGTATTAGAGTTTCTTTTCCTTGCTTTTTCAGTGTGCATGGTGTCTGTCTTGCATGACTGTGCTATCTGGACACTTGGGATATGGCATAGAGGGTTGACCCTCTACACCTTAAAGTAAACCATTACGAAATCTCTTATTTGGAGCTGGAACCAAAAAAAAAGGACAACTGGGACATGGCCTAGAATTTAACAAAAGTGTTTGTATCCTGGCTTTTTGTTTAACAAGTTAAAAGGAAGCCCAAGTTTTTGTTTTGAATGCATTGTGCTGTAGTCAATTTTATTTTTGTTTTACCTCTGTCAAAAAAGCTTAGTACAAATGATCTCTGTTGCCTGCTGGAAATGACAGGAAGGGAAAGGTGTATGGGAACACACAAACATATGGATATAATGGGCATGGGGCTGAGTGAGAAATTTCACCTTTGACTGTGAAGAGGGGAGAGGGGAACTCTGCTCCACAAGCAGAAGATGTGCCTGTTTTCACCATGCAAATACAAAACTTGCTTTTGGTGAGAGGAAAATGAAACATTTCCCTCAAGTTTGGATTGTACTGGAAGTACCCATCACACTTCCCTAGAAATGGGTGCACTGATGTGTTCAACAGACACATGTAGACAGTCCTTTGATAATCGTTTAGTGTCCTAGACCTTGCATTAAAATCCTGGCAGAGGTCACATGCAAAAATGAATTTGCTCAACTTGCCGTAATCATTAGTCCATGCCAATTCTGGCTGCAAGTACAAGTGAAAATGAATCTACAGTTGTCCTGCTCATCATTTCTCTATACCAGCAAACTGCTGAGACATTTGGAACAATTTATTGTAACTGGTATCCATTACTTCAAAACTACTCAGGGGAGAAGCAGCAAGGGATATTGTGGATTATGGTTCTGAGTGGTTCTGGTCTTGAATGGGCTGAGACACCTACACATGTTCTTGAAGTGGGACACAGCCACAAGTGACTCCATGAAAAACTCAAGCTGGTCAAAGCAGGGTGGAAGTTTAGTAAGAATGATGCCAAAAGAACAAAATAGTGTTTCAGAAGATGTCAGGTGTATGAGAGAGCTCTGCTTTGGTCAGCACCTTGGGGAAAAGCATTTGCAGCATCTGGCTTTGCTTTGCATATTCTGGGGTTGCACATTCATTGATTTTAATGACCCTCTTCCCTACCTACTGAATAGACACTTGAAGTCACCTGAATCTGTCAGGAGTGGCACTGGATTTTGTACAAGCAGAGCACTGAGGCAGCACATCCGTGCTGAGGCAGAGTCCAGAATCATACGGCCTGGCTGCAGGATGCCCTTTTGCAAATGGCAGAGGAAATCAGCCCTCACAAACAACCCCTTTCCAAGCCTGCTGTTCACTTGGCTCCAGCGTTTGCTATTGCTTGGCTGTAGATTACAGGTTCAGCAGCATGCTAAACAGCCAACATTATGTTTCTGCCAAGGAACAAGGCTCCCGACTACTGAAAACTCCCAGGGGCCCACTGGAGCTGTTGCTAAGCACAAGGGAAACCTGGTTAGCAAAGTCAACTCCATGATTTTCTGAGTGTGCCTAAAATTTTCTGCTCCAACAGTCCCTCTGCTTTTGGACACTGGCCTTACAATGCAGAAGGCGCTTTCTAACAGCACAAGGATGCCAGGCCAAGTCTATCTCAGCGGACAATGGCCTTTATGAAGTGCTGCTGCTTTTGGATGATGTTGGAGCACATCTCAGCAAGGATTTTAAGATACTGGGTCAAAGTTTCTCCTTTTTCCCTGTCAACTAATTGGAGACCCAGGGAACTACTGGACAATGGAGTCTCATCTGATGCATGTCTGAATCAGCCCCTGCTGACTGAAGAACCCTGGATATGTTGTATATAAAGTCTCCTTCCCTACTCCCAGACCACACAACAACATGCTGGGGAAAGACACGTCCTAGACAAAAAAGACTGGGATCCGTGTTGACATTCTTCATGACTTGCAATATCACACAGTGCAAAAGAGGCATCAGAGGAAGCCTCTGAAGGGATAACTGTGCATAAAGCTGTCAGGAAAATTAAAGGGCCGTAGACCCCTGCACCAATATATAAGCCATAGTAGTTGTATTATGGAAAGCCCTAAATAATGGCATTCTTTTTAGCTACTTTCTTTTCTGAACTGCATCTGGCCCTGCTTTATTTAAACCATTATATATGGATGTGTTGTTTAAGGAACAGGATTTATGGCAGAAAACTGCTGTGTTTTGAACCTTGCTTTCCAGGCAATGTTCTGGTTTCCTTAATCACTGAGGGCTCATTTGACTGCCCATAAAAGTGAGGGTTTGGAATTTTTTTCTGGTTTCGCTCTGGTTTTGCTGCTAAAATGCTAACAAAAAATGTGTTCAGATGCAATCCAAGGCCACAGTGAGCTCTCTCTCAGACAGAAATACACAATGAATTACAGTATCTCTTGAATGTCTTTGGTGGCATCTCCAGAAGATATGAAATCCTTAGAAAGCAGCAGAATCATGATTACCATTAATTAAGCTCGTTGGAAAAAAGTCTTGATTTTCTAGAGCAGAGTCTTGAAAATTTTCCGGATAAATGTGACCAGAGCAATTTCAACTTCATTCTCATGCAAACTCAACTGGAAATTATTACAGCCAAATAATAGCATTAAAGTGGAAGGAAATTACTGCATTGATTGCTTGACCTGAAGAACAATAATGGTCCTTGTCTATTACAACTGATTTTCCATAACATTAGCGTTACACAGAAAAGTTCAGATTAAATTCAGGAAGCTGAAAGTAAGACTGAGAATTAGCCCACTGCCATGGTGTGAGGGCTCCAGTCCCTTCACACAAGAACAATTCATGTGAGCAAGGGTGGCCATATCTTTGCAACAAGCAGAAATGTTATCTACATTCCCCTAAACAAGTGTCTGTGTGTCTGTGAGTTCAACAGATAAAATATTAGGCCATTTTCCAGGACTGGAGGGAGGACAATGTCCCCTGCAAGGAAGCCAGCCGTCAACTGTGAAAGATGCTGTTCGGGGTTAAGTTTGTTCCTTTTACTTAGAGAATTTTTCCCCATATAGTTGCTAGGAGACTAAGTATTGGGTGCTTATGGATACTTAGAAAGACAAAGAAATGGCCCAACCGAGTTATGGGGCAGGTAAAAGGACCAGGGTGGGGGCAACTTCCCTCTCTTTTTGCTCTCCGCATGGAAGGAGGACAGTGAGGCTGCTGCTTGCTGCAGGAGAAGTTCGCTGCCACCGCCGGGTCCGGTCCTGAGAAAATCTACCATCATCTGCTCGTGTGCCCCGGAACTCTGAGCTGCCTCCTCCTGCCCTGCTGGAGCCGGGCTGGCCCTGCCCCACCGCCGCCGTTCTCTCCGGCACTGCCGTGCCCTGCCGGGACATCCCCGCCCTTCCAGCTGCCACCTGGGGAGCTTCTGGTCTCACCCACCAGCCCGGGATTTCTCCACTGTTCCAGCTTGGTGCTCTCGAGAGATCGGACTGCTTCGGGTTTTGTGAAACAAACTCCCTCGAGGTTTTTTTTTCTTTTTTCCTGTTCTGTTCCATTATCAGTGCTGTAGTTGTTGTGATTTGTTAGCATTGCTATAAATACTAGTAAAGAACTGTTGTCCCTACCCCATAACTCTGCCTGAAAGCCCCCTTTAATTTCCTAAATTACAATAATTTGGAGGGAGGGGGCTTGAATTCTACATTTCCTAAGGAGGTCTTGCCCCTCCTTAGCAGATAACCTGTCTTTCAAACCAAGACAGATGCTGCAGCAAAGAATCAAAATCTTCTGTCCCTCTAGAACAAGAGCAATAATCAGCTCAAGTTTTTTTTCCCTGGAAGATAAGCATTTTAGAAGGAATTGCTCTACATAGGACCTGCTCCATGCAAGATCTTGGTTTGCATTTTCTTGTGACTTGCATGAGATGTAATCCCCTGTGCTATGTCCCATGGTGTTATCCCTAGATTCGTTCAGACCCCCTTTCAGGGAAATGTGCCCCAACTGGAACGGGTCTAAAGAAAGTTAGGAGCAAGAGAACTCAACTCCTAATTGAAATGTAAATATTGCCACTTTCCTCTCCATATTCTTCAGTGAGTACTGATAATTCAAACACCCCATGTCCCAACAGCTGGCACAGAGATACATGACTTCAGTCCTTGCTTCCCCTAATATTGGCATTGTTTTCCCCTCCTGTCTCCTCAGAGGAAATTGTGTAAAAGGCCAGTTTTAGTCTCATAACTACTTAAAAATCACACTAAATAACAGCACTGCTCATTTGTATTAATGAAGGGTAGGGGAGTGTTGGTCATATCCCAAAGTCTAAGCAGAATTGCTTGGTGCCTTGAAGGGAAATAAATTGTTGATTAAAATCAAGTTCCTGTTTGGCAGGCAGGAATTACAAACACGATGATAAGGACAACTTCTGGGTGACAGTCTCAGCCAAGGAAAAATTACTCCAAATAAGACTTTTTATTCCTGGTAGAAATATTGGCATACCACTGGCTTGATAGCTTTGCCATGTGTATTGAATGTAAGATTTTTTAGCCCCAGAAGACCTGCCCCATAGTGAAGATGATGCTGGGCTTGTTGGGTGACCAACTCCTCAGTTTAATCTTACAGGGTGCAGCTCTTTCCCTGCTTAGACTCTCCTCTCCCATTCATCCTCTATAATGTTCCTTATCTAATTAGGAGTTAGAGGATAAATACACCAAAGGAGTCCATCAGTGCCAGGTTGTCTGAGTATGTCTGCTGCAGATGCCCCACAATCCCAATGGAGCATGCCTTGTCAGGGAATTAATCTCCAGCTTGCCTGCTGTACCCACAAGCATGGGTTGATCACAGCTAGCACCAAACTTCAGCACAGCACCAGCAAATGCTCTGTGGGACAGTCCTTTGCTGTGCCCCATAGCTGCTGTTACCTGAGACTGCTTTTCAACCATGGGCTGTGGCTCTGCAGAGAAAACTCAGTCTACAGACTTGTATATCAGCTAGTGGTCTGCGGGGAGATGCTTTGAATCAGAAACTGTTCAAGGAGCAATAAGGTATGCAGGTTTCCGGTCCCTGCTTGGGAGGGCAGTGGGGACAGGCAATTCTGTGGTGCTCAGAAGCTGTTTGTGATGTGCTGCCTCGCTCCATATTTGCTCTTGCCTTGCAGCAAATAAAAGGTGGGCACTCAGAACTGCGCTGGCACACAGGGCTTGGAGAAATCATTGATAACAAGCTCATGAACTTTGGGTAAATAATTTTTTCTGCTACCATGGGTTTAATTCCTCCCTTTGCAAAGCCCTTGTCTGCGGTGCTGTGTGCAGCAGCAGATTGCAGGGGTGGGTCCCAGCAGCTGGCAAGCTTCAGATCTCCCGTGCCAACTGCACGCCCCGAGTCCCCACGTGCCACCAGCCACCTCCTTCCTGGTGTCTCTGCTGCTGACTCGTGCTCGAGCTGTTGTTTGTATCTTCAGTGCACAGCTGGTAGGGTTTGAACAGAGGGGTGGGAGGGGAGGATGGAAGGGGCAGTGTAGCTGCAGAGCAAGCAGTCCATTACTCCGCCAGAATGCGCTGCCTGAAAATTTTCCCTGAAAACAGGGAAATTAAATAGACATGGAGTGTGGAGACCTGCTCCTTTTTATCTGGGCACTTTCTCCCAGGAAGCATCTTCTCAGCCTCTCATGGGGAGCTCATTGCACAAATCCTGCAGTCGAGAAGTTTTATTCTTTAGCCATGCCAGCGGGACAAGACCACATGTGTTGGAATGAATGCACTGGATGTCAGGTCCCTAAGGACTAATTGTGCAACTTCAAGAAGTGACCAGAGATTTTGTCAGGCAGATATAACACATGGTGGGTGGGGATGTTTTGGATTTGCAACAGTGGGTTGACTGACCCATGTCCATGCCTCTCTTATCCTCCTCCTTGAGAAGGCTTGTATGAAGGGTGCAGCAGAATAGTACTTGCATCCAAATGCCAGTATCCAGAATTCTCTCTCACGCTGGGGCGTGTTCAGCTTTTGGAAAATGAAGTTTTGTTTCTACAGATAAAATAAATATCATGAGACTTCATTGACCAGTAACACACCATGAATTACAAGATAGCTGTATCCTCAGGGTAGCCCATAAGCTGAAATATGCTTCCATAAAATGCTCATCCTTTACAATTAAAGCACAAAATAGTACAAGCCAAATGACTATCCACAAGCAACTTGTGAACACGTATGTACAAATGCTTAATGATTTATTACTGAAACAACTGAAAAACGGAAGAAGCAAGCAAGCCTCCCCCCTAAAAAACAAAATCAATACTTTTTGTTCAGTTTTAAGTTTTCTTAACAGCATGATTTCCCCTTTATAGCACCCTCCCTCTTCTGTGCTGAACTCCCAGGAATGCTAGTTCATCCTTTTGTACCATCTCTATCTCTCAGAGGTTCTGTAAAGCTGCTGCATTTGTGTGGGGTCCCAAACTACTGGTCACAAAACTCAGGGAAAAAACTGGGGCTGGAGGAACAACACATTGAACACTTGAGGAGCTGCTGGATTCTACACCAGAGCACATAAACAGCAATTTTTGAGTCAACAATGATATTCTCCAAGCCCATACAATTGGAAGTGCTCTCAGTGTCATCTCATGGGTGAGACCTTCAGTGCAGAACGTAAACAAAAGGCAGAAATTTCAGCCCTTACCACAGCAACACTTGGGAAGAAAGAAATCACTGGGACCGAGAGAAGCAAGAGAGGATGAACAGGCAAAAGGGTAGAAGTGGAAGGGAAGCAGCCTAGGACCTGCTTAATGGGACTGATCACTGGTAATACTGAACGCTCTGGCTGTGAAAGGCTGCCAGCTGACAATCACAAAAGTCTATAGTCACTGAAGTGACTAGTCCATGAAACAACTGACAAACATTCCCACCAGCCCTGGTGCTGAGTCCCTGCAGATACCAACAAGCAGCTGAATCAGCACACCTGAACTACTCTCTGTGCAACTGCTGTACAGGAAAACACCATCCACCCCTCCAAGGTCCTGCCTCACTTCCATAATGTGTTGGCACAGGCAAGTCTTATTTATTTGAGCCATTTTTCCATGCAAAGGTCTTGGGGCAGGAGACCTTTGGAAAAACATAGCAGAAGCCTGTGAAAATTGTCCATCATCTGCATCCTTATGTAATGGTTGCTTGCAATGATGGGTAACAGAGGTCTCTCCTCCACTTGTCACTCCAGGCAGGCAAGAGATTGATGGCTGTGTTTGAGTTTGCTGTTTCTGCCCTACTCTCCTCATACCTCAGTAACTCTCCTTATTTTTATACTAAAATGTTGGCAAATCCATAAATATCTCCTGTCAGCAGGAAGCTGTGTCCATTTGGTTCTGTCTTCAGACTCTGCTCTCCCCACCTCATCCCCTGCCAGGAGTTGTTTTCCTGGGTCCTGGGGGAGGAGCTGGGAGTTACAACTCATAAATTTCCATCATGTCAAGCAAATGCTTTCACATCACTCAAAAAGTAAATCTCCTTCCCCAAAATATGTAGCTGGATGTAAAGAGTGGGCAAGACAACAGGGACACTGACAAATCATTGTGCATTGGAAATCAGGCTGGTGGATTTGGAAGCTCTGGATTGCTTCCTAAAGGAGGCAACACAGAGACGTTCCTGCACAAGGGAACAGCAACAGTCTTCTGCCTTTTCCACTCCCAAGAGCCAAAATCTTTACTGAAAATGTATGTGTGGTCAGTGAGAAGAGTGATGGCATAAAATACAGGATTCAGTGGGAGGTAAGGAATGAGAGGTTTGGAAGGGACATGGCTTTGGAGAGACACAGAGGATATTGATAGAGACCTGGCATGAACATCTGCTTCCCATGTGCCAAGTTTAGCACGTGGACTAGTGAGTGTATAACCATCATTGTCATGAGTCATTGGGGGGTTTACAGTTTTGAAAAAAGATTTGCCCATCACCATAGGTAGTACATCTCCCAGATTTGGTCATATCTTTCTCATCATCTTTACTACTGCTTCTTGCACTCCTGCTCTTATTTCTTCACCTCCAACCTTTTTTTCCTTAGGTAGATGAGCTGATGGTAGTGCTAGAAATACGACTTTTCTCACTGTGTCGGGAGACACAAGCCAGCCATGTAGGTCTGACTTGACACAGTGATGTTGGCAGGAAGGCTATGGAAAACCCAGTCCCTGAGAGGGATACAAGGAGTAAGAGGTGGTCTGCCAACTTCAGAGAAGCAGGATGACCATCTGGGCTTGGTAGTTGGGAGCAATGAGAACTAGGAGCTCTGTAAGCCTCAACCATGTCTAGTTATTTTTTGACAAGAGGAGATAAAAGCCTTATAAGGTGAGCTGGGCATTTCTCTGTGAAGAGGTCTTGAATCCACTTCCATTCTTTCTTTCTCCCTCCTCTTCTACTGCAGCACTTAAAAGAGGACCCTGGATAGAAAACTGTGTGTTACAAAGAACCTTGTGTATTGCCTAAAGCAATCAACCAGCAGCTTCCCTTTGTGTGGAGAAAAGTGGGCTTTTTCTTTTTCTCCCACGTGTACTCATCCCTTTCAGTGCTTTCTTTTCCATTTTGAGCTGTCCCCTTTCTTGCCTCCCAGAGCAGCAGAAGCCATGAGTAATGGCAAGGGAAGGGTGAAAGTCCTGTGTTTCCCATTTAGGAGCAGGAGAGTGGGGAGGCAGGGCTGGCATTCTCCACTTCATGGTGCTTTACACTGAAGGAGTTAAGGCTCATCCTTAAGTACCCTTTTGCTTCAGCAGGAAAAGCAATCTTGGGAATAACCCTCTAGTTTAAACTCCCTTTTCTCAGCAGCTCTTCCTTCTCTCAGTCTGACTCTGGCTTTGCTCCTTGCAGAGCTGCTGCTTCTCTTGATGTTTATCCTGTGGGTGTACTCTGAGGCTGGAGCCAGGATTTAAGGTCCCCATAGTCTTAAGCACAGAACAGGTAGAGCAAAGAAAACTGCCTCTGCCCAAGGGATTTTAGCACTTGGAGCTGAATTATGGCTAGCAGTGACTCCAGCTGCCCTATCAGCATTAGCCCATGAGAAACCATTCTCCATCATTCAGGTGCTGGAAGATGATGCCTGGGACAAGTGAAAGGAGAACAGCATTTTTTCCTCCCAAGAAACCCTTGTATATGTCAACCCTTCAGCAAAGCTGGATGGTGGACACGCTTGGCTTCCTCAGGAATTACAATGCAGCTATCACCTCTCTCCTTGGGATTTCCAGACCTCACTCAGCCCACTTCCCAAGGCCACAAGTAATCCCAGGGGGCTTCTTTTGTCATGAGCAGGGGTCACACCTTCCTGGAGACAGGCGGGCGGTAGCTTTTGTTGCATGTGTGATCTTGCACATGGGCACTAACAAAAAGAATGTGAGCATGAGTTTTTTGAGACTTCAGAAAAATAAACCCAGATGGCATTAGAGGAGGAGATTAAGCATGACTTATCTGCACTCCCTACAGTGAGCAGTGGGAGAACCCGAAACAAAGCCCAGGAATCCTGCTCTGTCTTCATGTCTCTCATTCTACTAATAGCATTTCTGCCTTGTTTGTGGATGTTTTCCCTCAGTCCCACCATGGGGAAGTCAGAAAGAAATACATTTGTTATATTAAAAGTCTCTTTGTCTTGAGCAGGAGATTAGAGACAGGAGCATCCCTGAGCAGTGTGTATGCTGTTTCTGTGTCTGCTTTTGTGGGGGGACTGGCAGTGGGGAACTGAGAGGAGGAGATGAGAATATTGTTCTATTTTTCAAGCAAGCTTGGGGTGCGTGGTGAAAAAAGGACTATTCCCTCCTTCATTGAGAAATTTGGTCATGGAGGGCTGAATGCCCTTATTTCCTAAATGTATGTGGTGCCCTCAGGGAGTGTCTGGTTTTGATTAGATGGTGTCTTGTGGAGGTTCTTGATTTGGGACTACACGACTGTGAAAGCAAAGTGTGTGACTCCTTCCCTCCCCTTTGAACCATGAATGAATAGCACCTCTGCCCAGGCAGGAAAGAAGGGCCCTCAGGCCAGCTGGAAAGTGTATTTATTATAAAGCAATGAAGTAGCAAAGATGCCAGGAGACAGAAAGGATTTCTCTGTTTTGTTTTGCTTTTTCAATTCTGCCACTCACCTCTTAAAATGGAAGAATATTGCATGTCCATGGAAGCCTCCCAGAGCAGAAGGTTCTCTAGGAAGAGACCCTTTCTGGAGAGAGTATTGCGTATGAGAGCTCAGTTTGGAACTGCAGGAGACTGCTGCATCCTAGGGAAGGAAACCTTACTTTTCCACTCCCAATCATAGCCCTGGCTCGGATGCCAGGGGAGACCTGATGCTCTGAGAATGGGGGTCCTACAAACAATGCCAAGGAAACCTCTCCCAACACGGATTCCATCCTCCGCCTCATTCCAGACACTCATAGAACTAAGGAAGTCAAGCCCTGGGCTGGCAGAGCTTCTCCCAAGAGTGTCATTGGAAACCCTGCTTGGGACTGAAGAAAATCAAGCTCTGCTTTTTCCAGGCCTTGCACCATCAGTAGAGATTGTGCTGCTGGGAAAACAGCAGAATCCCTTGCCTTTGCATTCCATGCAGCTTAGGTGATGAGTAAACACTTGTTTTTACTGGGAATAGAACGCACACACAGCTGAGAAATATGCAGAATTTTGCATGTGCCATTAGATGCCATATTTAACAAGGTCATGTTATTAATTAAGATGGTGTTTCAGTAGTGCCTTAGCTGTGTGAGAAACAAGCCTCCATTTGTTGACCTAGGGACACTGTTTCAACACTGCCCCCTTTTATTCAAGGAATTCAAGCTTGTAAGGAAGATGGGGGAATGAAGGACAAGGAAGGGTGCTTTCCTGTACACAGACACATTCACCCTTTTTTTTCTTCTGTAGGAAACAAAGATTTCCTCTGTGTGGCCTCATATTTGTGTATGTTCCTTGGAGATTCATTCACCTTGAGGAGTTTTTGCACAAAGCAGCACTGATACTCATTAGCCGAGTGGGCGAGTCAAGGAGTTATCTCTCCAGGGACACCCTGAGGGAGGACAGGCTCTCTCTAAAGTTAAGTTCCATTCTTTCTGAGGATTTTTGCAAGTGCTAGTTAAACACCTGAAGGCCTGGTTGACTCCTAAATAGAGACTGCACAATAGACACTACAGCTGAAGCGTTAATTCATCAACAAGGAAGAATCTAATTGTTTGTTGCTCCAGTGACTGTGGTGATGACTATGCAAACACATCTTCCCCTCCCTCTCCCCAGGTTCTGTGCCCTTTGATTGTCCCTAAGGACTTTTCTGATTTAAGTTCAGCTGCTATTCATTTGCATGAGTCATCTCGCTGGATGACAAGGTGAGAGAAAAGGAGTGAGAGCACAATCTGCCAAGAAAAAACAGAGGCCTCAGCCCTCTGAATGGGGCTTGTTTCTGAGCTGTGCACTAAGCAAGACCCTTCCTGGGAGATCTAATACAGATGAGAGGCTGCCCAGTAATTTCCCTTGACATGTCTCAGCCTGCTGCAAGGTGCATGAGGGCTCAGTGGGTCTCCCAGATTCTGCTGCCAGATTGAGAGGTTTTCCTGGTAATCTCTGCAAACCTGGGGAACCAAGTGCTCCCCGTTTTTACCAGAAGGAAAAGGGAAGCACCAAATGAGGTGAGCACTCAACAGACACAGAGTGAGCACAAGTGTGTTGTTCTCAGCCCAGTTTGTGAATTAGGGAAATCCTTTTTCCATAGGAATTTCTAGATACTTATAGTTTGTGTAGGTTCAGGGAGGAAGCAAGCATTCTTACTGGAGAGGAGTCCACCTGTGTTACCAACTAGGAAGACATTACCTCTCTGACTAAATACAACCCTGAATCATGATTAGATGGAGGATGGGAGATTATTTGGGTAGGTATCATTGTATGCCTGCCCAAATTTTTATTTATTTCTACATTTGCCTTGAAGGTTGAGAGTGGTGGACAAGCCCAGCACAACATAAAAATGGTCAGCATTATCAGGATTGAGCTCAAAATTGAAAATACCTCAAGCCTGGCCTAGTTAACCATGGGAATCTTTTGCTGAATGAAATCTGAGTTTTGAGACTTATGAATGGACATGAGAGGTGTTTGCAAATACTCAGACCCTTTATGTGATAAATATTACCTCAAATTACTGGGCCAGATTAAAGAAGTCATAGATAGAGAGCCAATATTACCCTTGAATGTAGCAGGCAGAGCTGGAATCATTAAAATCCTCCCAAGATTCCAGTTATATTTATTATCATTACCAGTATTATTATGGGATCTAAATGTATCCTGGGCTCCAGGACACTACAGAGAATAATAACCTTGGTAAAATGGCCATCCATACTACTGGAAGGAAACAGATAGGGCAGAGAGGAGTTGCAGTGAGCAGAGAGAGCTGGCTGCAACGACCCCCTGATGCCAGTGCTAAAATAAGCACTGCTGTCCTCAGATGGATGTGAGTCACAGGATGTACCTGCCAGTGTTCTGTGCACAACTCAATGGGAGCTGCAGTGTCCCTCCTCTTCAGAAAGGTGTCCTGGTGTCCTCAGATTTCTACCAGTATGTGCAGCTTTTTACAGCAAGGAAGAAGTAAAGGCTGTGCAGCCCACTGTGCCTTGGTGCACACATGCCTGGGCTAAAGGACATCTCAAACTCATCTCCAAATTAAAGATTCACCCTCTTTTGTGGGGCGTCCTCTCCTGTCAGAGCATTAATGTAAAATACAAGGGAAAGGAGTAGTATGGGAAGTCTCACAACTTTCATCTGTGTTCTCTGCAACAAAGAGTGAGGCAGGTGTTACAGGAAAAGACACTTTCCAATTTAGTTATAATAATGTTGTGTCAATCACCAAAATGCTAAGCTGTGTGCAATGATTTCCATATGAAAAACATATCTTTTATAATGTATACTTGTGTACCTACTTGTTAATATGCATTTCTGTTGATCTATATATATAATTATGTTAGTATAAAACCCTTAAACATATGTCTGCAATCTTATTAAAATAATGAAGCAGAGTTGGGAACTGAGCTAATTCAACCTGAAACCTGTGAGAGGGAAAGAAGAGTTCACCCCCACCCCCTGATCCCTTTAGCTGCGTTTGAAAGATCAAAAATTTCCCAAACTACTAAAAGCTAAGTAGAAAAATGTGGCAAAATAGGAAGAATTGTTTTACAGCAGAATATTTGTTCACTCTTTTCCAGTAAGCATTGGCTGATATTAAAACACATCTGATGGTATCTGAAAATTTCTACAAAGATTTCTCCTTAATCCCTGAGCTTCTTCTGGATTCTTGTACAGTGCTCCTGCTTTATTAGTAAGGCTGTCACAATTACAGAGCTGGCTGCAGATTCCCCCAGGGTCTTTCTGGGCAGATCTCTCCCAGCAAACCTGGCATGGTTCTCTCTCTCCCCAAGTTGCCACTACCTGGTTCTCAGTCTCTCACTCCTACAATGCATTCTAATTTTGTCATGCTTACCCATTCACCGTTTGTTTTAGCATAGGAGTGAGCCATTGAATGAGAAGGAAAGGAGGTGGAATGAATAAGGAGTTTTAAATGTGCGTCTATCAAGTCTAGACTGTGGCCATTTCCATCAGTTACTTGGTTGTGCTGACCTACTCTTGAGGTGCTGTCCTCGGGGCTGGTCTGTCTCTCTTGGACATCTTTTTACGTCACCCTCACTCTGATTTTTTTTCGAGACAGTCACCACCTCTGGCTATAGCTGCTGCTGGGTCCAGGCATCTGACCAGCTGGGCAGGGCTGGGTGTAGACATCAAAAGGAATGGCTCTTTCATCATCTCTTGGGCACCTGCAGAGACTTTTTGGATTCACGGCTTGCTTCCTGGGTGAAATTCCAAACAATCCTTACTGAGCTAATGTAGTGTGTGCATAGAACCAATATTATGTACACAGACAATTCACACTCCTCACAAATCCTCTCCCTGCAGGAATTTTGTGGAGTGAAAAGTTTCAGTGAACTTCAGGAGGAATTTCTATTGAACACTGAGTTTCTCCAGCAGGTATTTCAAGGAAAATTAATGGGAATTTTGCCTTTATAGCCACTGGCCTTTCTTGGAGGCGCTTCTGAGGTTATTACTAATTTAAATGTTGTTATCCCAGCTTGCAACAGAGTTAAATATTGAACACCTCTCCCATGCTTTCCAATGTTCCACCTATGGCTTCAGGTCATCAAAGAATTACCTTCATAAGGGACTGTAATTACACATTTTTCAGGTATTTACAACAGATTTAAAATTATTTCAAGGCTTGATCCAAGACAGCCATAAACACAACGGGCTTTGAATTAATGCCCTTGTAATGAAAGTGCAGCAATTGGCTGCTCCTGTTCTTTGTAACCGGAAGGAGCAATTAGGAATTTTCCTGTTGCACTATATCTTTCCTTACTGCTGGTTGCCTGCTTGTAGCCATTACCCAGAGGAAAACAGAGGGAAACAGCCAAATAAGAACGTTCTTTATTTTTTATCTTGATTCATCTTAGCCTTTATAAATTTCACAAGTGCTTTTTATTAAAATAAGAAGGCTAATGAAAGATATCTGAGTGGGTCAATTAACCCAGGCCTGAGCAGGTCATTAGAAACAATGGAAGATTGTACAGGCAGTCACACCTGACAAGCATGAACACTGGCCAAATGAATCAGATAAAGAGATTAATCATTTTAAAACAAATATAATTTGCTTGATTTGTTTTCTTCTCCCTCTCTAATAGCAAAATTGCTTTGAAGACAAATAGTGGACCCTGTTCATGATCTTACATTTACAATAGTCATTGTCTTATAGTACTTAGGCTGCACTGTGTGCTATCAGTGTGTGTTCAAATGAGACAACTACATTAGTCTGGGCTGATATTTTGAGGAAAACTGCTCACGTCGAGTGCAGTTAGAGGTATCAATTGTACCTTGCGCTTCTTAGCTATTAATTTGACTGGTTATGTTCGTCTTCTAATTTAGACCACCACGCTGCCTGCTCTAGGCTACAAGGTCTACCCTATGGGTCCTCACACTACCCAGAGACTCAGCAGGATTACAGACTCCTTTCTCTATACCTGTCCTTTTTGATCTCTTTAACCACAGGGGGAAGCTTCTCTGTATTAGAGTTCAGTTTGCAGCTCCCAGCAAATCCCACAGCAATTAAGCCTGCTGCAAAGGTTGCTGAGTCTCTCTCCAAGTGCCAGATGGGTCCCTTCTACCTACTTCCTGCTCTATTACCATGAAGACACTCAAACACTAAAAAAGGACTCCCTAATAAAAGTGTTGGCTCTACAGGGGTTTCTCTCCTTGGAGAGAGAAACCTGTGGCAGATGCTAGTCCTGGTGTGGAAGGTGCCAGTGGAAGAACATGAGGAGGACATCAGGGTTGTGCAGTTTTCTTGGGCCGTTCTGAAGACAGGTGTGCACACCTAGGCCCTTGTGAGCCTGTCCGGAGCCCTTCTCAAATCAGGGCAGGCTTATATTAGCATGCCCTGGGGCACATTTGGCTCTGTGAACAGGATGCTGGCAGGAGGCAAAATGCACCTGCTTTCAGCCTTTGTAAAGGCTGCTCTTTGAGAGAGCAACAGACAGCCCACAGGAACCCCTGGAGAACAGAGTAGAACAGATATGACAACAAAAAAATTTGGGATGCGAGTCTGAAACAACAGTTTCTTTTTTTAATCTATCTTTCATGGTTTAGCAAGGGAAAGCAAAGAGCCTATCAAGGACATACAGCCAGCCTCTCTCTCTCTCTTTTTCACTGTCAAATTTGTTGCCTCATTTGGGGTTTAGAAACAAATGATTTTTTTTTTCTTCCAAATGAATTAAGCTATCTGGGGATGGATGATGGATTCAGGAGATACAGGGTAGGTTACGAGCATGCTCTGTTGCTTCCCTGTGGGACACGTACTCATGAATCTGCAGACATTGACCCAATTACTAAGCCAGCACCTGGATACAAACTCCCTGTGACCACGTCTCCAACTTGCTGTATTCACTGTATTTTGTTCAGGTGCTTTTGCGTTTCAGTTCCTTTTTATGCTAAGCTGGCATATGTAAGTAAACTCCATTTTCTGAGCAATTCACTTCATCCTTCGAGATGTCCTTGTTTTTCTTTTAGTCATTTGAAGCAGGTCCCCTCCTCTCCCTCCTCCTCCCCCCCACATCTCCCAGGATGACCTGCTAATTTAAATGAAAAGAGATTGCAGAAACATTCTCTTTGTCACCATAAACTCAGGAAGGCTTTGTCCCTTCACTGAGGAGAAAAATTCAGGGCAAAAAGCTTTATTTACTCATTCTGTCCTCCTCTCTCACCACAGGCTTCTCCCTCAGTGCCATGATGTTTTCTCCAGCCTAGGTTTAAATTTCCTTTCTCCTGCGTTCTGTGGAGAGACATCTCCAGTCTCACAGAATTGTTATGCAGTATTTTCATATATTCAGGCTAAATTTTCCTCTGATTTAGTGTCCATAGTCTTAAGTCAGACTTCTCATTAATTTTCTCTGTGAAATTATACTCATTGTTTAAATTTGATGAAGCTTTTTCCCATTTGACCCACTTGATGAGATAAACGTGGAGCATAGGGTAACAATCATTTATGGTGGGAGCAAAAGGATTTAGCTCAAGCTCTACAAAGGTATTTATGTCACTATCTTCTATTTAGATGGCTAATTTGCTATAGATTTTTACTTCTTAATTAGAAATTGAGAGTGCTAATAGCTTTCTGCCTCTAATCTTAAATGTCTGTCCTAGCCACTAGGTACATTTTCAGAATTACAAGCTTATGGCACAGGAAAAGGACAATACAGTTGGAAACTCTTCAGGTTATCAGTAAAACCCAGTTTCTGAATAAATTCTGGGAAAAATTTGCATTGGAGTCATACTCAAGAGGAGGTAACTTTAATCCAAGTAGCCGGGAGTACCTTCTTGGAGCTGCCTAAGTCCTGAGTTCCACTGGCTGTACTGGAAGCCAAGGTCTTCAGAGGCCTGAGCCTTCCTGCCTTTTTGAGAAAACCCTCTTGACCTAAACATGGTCCCAGCAGATTTGATGGAGAGCCAGTAGCTGCAGGTGCACACTAATAAAGAGTTGTACTTCTCTGCAGCCTTGAAGGAAAGAGAAGGAAAATACACAAACCATGGACTCTCTTTCTCTGCATGAGAGATCCCCAGATTAGTAATCACATTAGGAAGGACAAAAATCCTCTAGGAATTGAAACGCTTTCAGTATAAGACACAAGGGCAAAAGGTCTTTATTGGAGAAGAAAATACCTCATGCACTTGGGCTGCTGGTTTTATGTGATGTCTAGAAAAGACGACAGTAAAATTGGCACCTCCTTGCTCAAGAGGTCCCCAGTGAACATTCAAGACATATCTTGTTTGCAAACACAAATGGATTTTTACTCCTGTTTTCCCTGAGGAGATTGCAGAGCTATGGCAGAGTGAGCTGTGTTCTCTTCTGGCTCGTGCATCATTATCAAATCTGTCGGCTAATTTCCATTTGAAGAATCGTTATTGCCAGCAAGGAGGCAAGAGCCAGAGTGAATTCTCCTCCAGTCAGGGTAGAGTTGGATGAGTTGGCATTTAGAAAGATCATCTTTCTGAGTGTGAGCAGAGACCCGTGGAAGTGGAAAAAATACTGGGTCCATTGGAAGTCACCACTAGAAAGCTGCCTTCCTGACTGCTGCTGCCCTTTAATCTCTGGTGGAGAGGGACTGCTTCTTTTGTTAGTGTGTGTGCTGGTTTGCTTCCATCTGGTCATCCAAAAACATGGAAGTTCTCAAATGCTCATTAGTATGTGACACCTGAGAGTTAATTTGTGTAATTTCTTCAGCTGTTCTAAAAGAAGCAGCAAAACAGGAGAAAAAGAGGACTTTCTCCTTTAGGTCTGCCTCTTTGGAATCTTTGGAAAAAATTTTATTTCCAAGGGCTGCCAGATAGCCTTGCTACCTGAGAAACACCACCAGTGAATTCCAGGGAAGTGAATAGGATAAGAAATCAGAAGCTATTTGCAGTGTCCTGTGAGAACAGACCCAAAATTTGCCTTCAGACCCAAAAGGAAGCAACATTCTCACCCATACTTACTTGGATGATGCTGATGATTTTTTAAAATTTTGTTTTGCAGTCTTCTCTTCCCTTCCTGTGCAATACAGGATTTCTCTTCATCTTCCTTGCTTTTGTCCTATTAATTTCTCTTTTTCTCTACTAACCTTATATCCTCCAAAGAGGAAGAAACTCATGAAACAAGGTCAGCTCAACAAAAGCTTTTGAAACACTCTCTTTCAAGGAGAGCAACAGAAGTAATTTTTAAGGCTATTTTAGAGATAAGACTTTTTACAACATGGTCTGTTCTATTCCCATTTTCCTTTTTTTCTTTTTTTTTTTTTATTCTAAGGTTTGCAGTGAGAACAAAGCTGACACCAAATGTTAATGCCTGAGATGGGGAATTGATCTCATACTGGCCACTCAGATGGGCCTTTCATGCATCTCTAAAATGGCTTGGAGCTCAGCTTCTTGGGGGTGTAAAGAGACATTTTCTACCTGGAGTAGAAAATCACCTCCCTGCTTTAGGTCATATTATACCAGTTTCTGAATGTCTGAAGGTCTAATGCCTGTGGCCTTGACAGGGTTCAGATATTCCCTTGTTGTGCAGATTCTGCCTACATGCACTGCACCTGCCACTCTGCTTTGTGTGGGAGATGCACCACACTGACAACTTCTTGATGGGTGGAGGGTCTGGTTTTGGCTGGCCTCCTTTATTCTTGGCTCTGCTGTGAAGCTCAGAAACAGCTAGATCATGCCTGAACCTACCCTCTTGTCTGTAGAAGAGACCCAGGGCTCTACCCTGTGGCAAAACGAGCACCACAGATGCATGAAAAGACTCCTCTGCAAACGTTTCTTCTAAGATCTAGCACAGTTTATTGGTTCAGGATTAGAATTACTCTCTCCCAGGAGGGCTATGCCCTTCCTCAGCACTGAAAGGGCAACCCCCTATCATCTAACAGGCCATTTTCATCACTGGGTGTGCATTTGACAGAGCTGGTTGAATTATGAAGCCCTTTCTTTGTGAGAAAGAGTATAACAATTGCAGATAATGGGAATTGTGCACACTTAAATCCCTGCTTATGGTAAAGGATTGCCCCAAGAAGGGAAAACGTCTGACCCACTTTCATTACAGTCCTTTGAAAGATGCTGCTGTGCCTCCTGCAGCCAGGAACTTTGCAGTGCCAATAATGGGCAGTTTGTGCACAGTATGTGTGAGTAAACAGAGTGACATCTCATCTGCTGTGTGTGTGGTCCAGTAAAGCCTCGCCATGCTCCTGGAGTTTTGGCCACTGCTGCTGCTGCCAAAAAATGCCACTGGCATGTGGAGCATCGATCTGCCTGCCTGGGAACCTCCCCAGATACAGCCAGGCTCCAGATGAAGGAACTGTAAGGTCCTGTGCATCCACTTTTATATCAAGCACCACATCAGAAGAAGCAGCTCTTGAGATTTTATTTAGCAGTAACTCCAGTTTCATCCCATGAAAGGAGTGAGGTAAAAAAACCCAAAGATCCCGTGCAAGCATTAAGAGTGCTCTTTAGCAGCCTGCAGAAGAGATGCAACTCTTCTGCACTCTGCAGACTGCTGGTTGAGCTGATTGCCGCTGGTTCTGAATCTAGTCCTGTATTTTGGTTATTTCTAGTAGTTGCAAGGAGGTAGCCAAATCCGCATGGAGGCTATTTAACTGTGTGAATAGAGGAAATACCACAGTGCTCATGGAAAATGGGCCAATTCCATGGTATTTTGTCTCTGAGCAGAGCAAGATGGCTCAGGGGAAGGTGTTAGTCAATTAAAGATAACCTAATTAAAAACACAACATAAAATCCAACCCAGCATTTGATCCTGCCTGCTTTTCCCCGAGAGAAAGGAGGCACTGAAAGAGGCAAGGATGCTTTTCTTGCTGTCACAGTGGATAGAGACAGAGGGGACATTTAAATGAATATTTCCTCAGTCCCCATCACTACCAGAATCCTTTGTGTTCATTTTTGAGTATGAAAAGCCCAGGTTAAACAGAAATCTCCTCCTCTGCAACCTGTTTGCAACTGGTAATATCCTCTGGATTCCCTCTGCTCCTCACTGAGGCTTTTAGTACCTCTTGTTACCAGATGGCAGCAGGCTGGCATTTGTCTAGTTAAAATGGATGTTGGAAGCAGCATTGAAAAGCACATTGTTTGAGACTGTCATTATTTGCATTTCTGGCTTGGCAGGTACCCAGTTGGGCCAACCTGACCCAGGCACCTTGCCCTGAGGTACCCACATGGAGGGATCAGTCTTTGGACAAGAGGTGAGGAAGAGGAGGTGGCTGATTTTCCAAGAACACCTCTAGATCATTGCAGAATGTGTTTTGCTTCCCTCTTCCAGGCTGACCTGGCTCCCAAGACCCCTGGAACAGGAGAGTATCCACCGAAGAGAACACATGGTGGTGGTGCTGGGGAGGAGATGCTCCCTGGGCTGGAGCTTGTGAGGCAGTCGGGTGTCAGGGCACTGACACTGTGAGATGTCAGTGGGCAGGAGGCTGCCCTCAATATAGGGGGTAGATGCAAAGCTAAAGCTGGGGTGGTGGTGGTGAATAAATGATAACTTAATATTTGAGAGGCAAGTGTTGGTAATTAGTCTGCAACACTTTGATCATTAATGCATGCAATCAAATTATCATCAGGAACACTTTCCCAACAGCCACCCCTCCTTTTCCCCCTGCTTCTCTCTCTTTATTTTAAGGGCTGGCACACGGCAAAAGTTGACAGCACCAGCCCCACCGTGCAGCCAGGATGCTTTCAAAGGAAGCTGCTGCTCCCTAGTGTTTGCAGGATTCAGAGCTGGAGCCAAAAACTCAGGCAAGAAAGAACGAATTCCCAAAGAAAGGCTGGGCAATAAACTAATGGGCCCAGGCAGTTTTCTATCCTGAGCAGCAGTCCTTTGTTATCTGCTTGACTATTGATTGCAATCCCCATGGATACAGCTCAGGTTTTCCTGCTCTGAGTTCTTAAGTGAAATTAAAAGCATGTGGTTCATTACTCAGTGCTCTCCTCTTCCTCTGATCTTCTGGCTCCCATCCAGGCACTGCTGGCCAATTACACTGCCGGGAATAACCTGCCTTTTTTCCCCTTCACATTTCTACATACTCTGCATCTTCAGGAAATGGGGGAAGAGATCACACCAGGCACTCTGTGAACTCTACCTTTCAACAATGTGGTGAATAAGAATTGATCAGTGTTCCTGCTCTGCAACCATGGCTGGAGATTAACACCAGCTTTTTGTGAATCTTGCATGGTAATCTACCCATCTGTGTCCACTGTTTGCATGTGTGAACATGTGTGTGCCCATATGGCAGCTCTGCAGGGGCTCAGAGTGTGGCAGAAATGGTTGGAGGATATTTTTCTTGGGTAAATTCCAGTTCAGCAAAATTACCTTTTTTTCCCTCTATTTTTATGGGGGTTCACCAGCTTTGGTACTGTAAGATGGGGAAAGAGGAAGAACTGGTAAGAGGTGGTAAGGCTTTTAAAAGCAAATGCATTTTCAGTCCAATATTGGGTGTTTTAGCTTAACCAGAAAGTGCCAATGCCCAGTAAATTGAGCAGTGGCTGATACCTCAAACCTCTTCTTGGGTTGCCATGGGGAAGTGTGAGAAGCAAGAGGTCAGTAGCATAAGGTAATTTCCCGAAGTACAGAGAAAATCTTCCTCTGGACTGTGCCACCTAAAACATCCCAGGTCAACCTGAATCTCGCCAGCACAGTTGGTGATACAATCTCCTTTGACAGCCACATCTTACAGGAAGGGAAAATGAATGCATTAAGATCTCCCTGGATATTTTATCCAGCCATCTATCAGGATCTCCCAAATAGTATTTTGTCTGCAGAGTTTAACATCAAAGACATGGAAAGTCAATGGGTGAACTTCCTTTTTATTCCCAGAATTAGAGGTTAAATCATGCTTGATAACAATATGAATCTAGACATACAGTGTTGAAAGCATAATAATAACTGGTAGGTGACATGAAATGCTGGTGAAGGGTGCACTGAAATTCAGGCCACTTACCTAGGTTTTAAGCATGGCCTGAAGCAGGACCTACATTTAAGATTTTTGGCAAGCCTGAAATACTTCTTTTCATTATGTAATTGGCCTGTAACTCTAATGATGATAGTGGAGCTGCTCCAGATTTATACTAATGTAACTGTCAGCAGATTTTTGGCTTGAGTCTGTAAGAAAAAGCTTGCCATAAATTCAGTATTCAGACTGTCCTTTGTAGTTTCTCCCTCTTCTCAGGGAGGAAAGCAAGTGATGCTCACTTTTCAAATTTAGTTCCTTTCTGTAATATCTTATTATGGTTACTGGGGGTTTGGTGTTGTTCAGCTGACCTATTTAAGGTAGGTGAGCATGAGTGGAGACCACATTCATCCCCTGTAGAACAACGGAGATATTCCACATGCACTGTTCCCAGAATAGCTCCCCCAAAAAATTACTACTCTCAGCTTGTTTTATGGGCTATGCTACAGAGGCTAAAATTGACTCAAATTTGAAGAATGTCTATTTAAGTATCTTTAAATTGTGCATGTTTAAAAGAAGGGATTTTTGAGTGCGAGCCTGGGGATTTTTTATTTTAACATCACATTTAATAGTGTCTTTGGCATTTAATGTAAGGGGGTGTACGTGATATATCTGTGTGTGTATGTTTATATCTAGAGAGAGATAACTCATGTGGAATGAAAATCCATTTAGCAGAAAAATGAGATCTCTTGAGTGTTTGTATTTTCTGTTGCAACTAGAAAACACTAGTACTATAAAGGAATAAAACACAGAATGATCTAAACCAATAAGATATGATTTTTTGCCAACATGTGAGAATGGATCTATATCTTTATCAGGTTCCTCTCACTCGAGAGATTAAAATCTCATGGAAGCTTGTTAGAAATTCACTCTATACAGTATATCTTTCAGAAATACATTGTAATGATGTCTGACAGCTTCAAAAGTGAATTACAGACTCAGGGGTAACTTCTACCTCCTCCCATGTACAAATCCCACAACCCAGCCAGGTCCATCCACGTGTGTGCACAGACATGCACAGAGACATCCCAACAGGATGCCTCCAGGCCTCTGGGTAAACACAAGATGCAGGATCAGGGTCACCTAAGCTTTTCCCTAATTCAGAGGAGATTGCTGGGAGCCTGTTGTAGTTTATAACCTTGTACTGTGCTGTTATCACCAAATACATAGATCAATCTGGGTTGGAAGGAGCCTTGAAGATTACTCATTCCAACCCCCTGCCCGGGGCAGGGACACCTTCCTCTAGACCAGGTTGCACAGAGCTCCATCCAACCTGGCCTGGTTTTCCACCTTTTAAACTCAGGCTTGAAAATGCAATGAAGTGACTGTTGAAGGGGAGCCCTATAGAGGGGCCAAGGTCCTGTGCAGACCTGTCCTTGTCCAAGCAGTGTATGTGCTGCTGGCTGCTTGTCCCATGGACAAATGCACATCAGCTAATTCTCTCCTGGATGCCTGCATTCAGCAGGGAGAAAAAAAAAACAAAAAAAAAAAAAACCCAAAAAAAACC
Source organism: Hylia prasina (assembly GCA_013397195.1). NCBI lineage: Eukaryota > Metazoa > Chordata > Aves > Passeriformes > Sylviidae > Hylia > Hylia prasina. The sequence continues at coordinate 467,034 of VYXD01006428.1, forward strand.
CCAACAAAATAACTGAGCACCTTTAGCTGGTAACATTTATTCCTCCTATACTCCATGCCAGGACAGCTGCCATCCCTGTTTCTTGATTTTCCTTCTCCTTTTTTTCCCTCTCACTTACTTTGTCTTGTGTGGATGTGTTTGCTATTATGAAGTCTATTGAAACATAAACATATACTTTTAAAATAGCATTTCACTCTGACAATACTCCTGGAGAGAGCTGAGAATATTGTGGTGGAGATAATGTACTCCAGACAATAAGAGAAGACAGAAGCGGGAAGCTTATCTGCTAGAACCCCTATTGCCTATTTCAACAATAATCCCCTTCAAAATGATGTTTTTCTGTGTATGCTTAAAATGCATGATATTCAGCCTGTTCGTGTGGCTTTTAATAGCCTGGATGATTTTCCATACAATTAATTCCCTGAATATATTCTCTTTTGCCTCTGCAATTTTTAACATGGGTTGTTCCTCTACGGGTGCAGGATAACCTCTCTTGGAGCAGCACTCCACATCCAGGCACCCACCACCATGCAGGAACTCAGTGAGGATGCTCGAGATGGGTGGGTGGCTCTGCACAGCCTGATGCAGCTACAGTTCCTTTTCTGAAGACAGATTTTAAGGTTTTATTTTTCTTGCTTGCTTTGATTTCCGTGGTAGTCGAATCACAAGGATCTGAAAGCAATGCTAAACTCAGATATGGAAAGAAAGGGCTAAGTGACAACTGCTGAGCAGCTGGAAAATGTGTGGGGGATGTCCTGCACTGCAGGGCTGTGCTGTGATTCTCTGGAAGCTGTGAAGAGCCAGAGTTGCTGCCATGAGCCAGGAGAACGTTCCCCAAGGGAGAAGGGTTTGGGAGCCTGACTGGCTCCATCTCCCAAAGAGCTCCACGGCAGGGAGGTTGCCAGACTGGAAATAAGGGAATGTATGGACAGATTATTTCCTGAAATAAGCTGAATTGTCATGCTTCAAGGCAGCCTAAAATGACCTCTAAAACAGGGACTATGCTCACTCCCATTGCTAGGCACAGGGAAAGTGGATTATTTCCTACTTACTCCAGACACATGGACATCCATAGTCATGGAAAAACACTTTTGCCCACTTCCCTATGAGTCCTGGGCCACTGTGGGAGCAGGAGCTCAGTGTTACAGAACAGGAAGGGCTGGCAAGGCAGATTTTCACCCGGTTGTAAATCAGCTTTATCTCTTCCAGGGAGACCAATGCCAGCTCGGTTTACACCCGCTGAGGATCTAATTGGCATTTGGCTCTGGCTGCAAAATTAGGATTGCTTCATCATGGTGCTTCTGATGCTGTATCATGGGAATCAATGACGAATTTGACGACAGGCTCCTATTTGGATTTTCAGCCCCGCTTGGGAACGTTAATCATCAAAGTTGGGACTGAGTGGTACAGAGAATTGGCTGGAAAATTTTCAAAAGGAAAATGGAAGCCAAGTCTATGTGGTCTGGAAGAGTTTAATAACAGCTGAAATTTAACTTGGAAAATAAAATAATCCCAAGGGTTGATGCTGTTTTGTCATTGACTTGTGTTCAAGCTCTCCTCTCTTCAGCTATGATACGGGTACATGAACATAACTGGCCCCTGGAAGAGAATAGAGATTCTGCTGTGATTATTCAGCTTCTGGCATGGCATGGCTTTAGATATAGTGGAATCTCATCTGCCCGTGCCTGAGAAAATGCAGATACATCACATCACTAGCTAATCCCACTTTTCCACCATCTTTCCTCCCAACCTGCCCTGTTCAACCCACAGAAGGAATATAAACAAGATGAACCATTAACTTCAGCCAGGCTTGAGCTGGGCATGATCCTGCACCCACTGGTGCTGTTGGACATGAGAAGGCACTACCTCCCTTCCACAGCAGCTGGAGCTGGCCTGCTCTCATTGCAGGAATCTCCTGCAGTGGTGGGGAGTTTGGGACAGGGATTGCACCCCACAACCCTCTCCCAGCTGGCATTTGTGTTTCAACCCACCCATTAGGCTCAGATGAATTACTAAAAGCTCACTTTGCATTGCAAGGCCATGACAGATGAGCAATGACGTTGGGTCATGACCCATTGATGATAGAAGTGAATCAAGGCACCACAGACAGACAAAAGATAGATTATTAACTCAGTGCTTAATGCAGAGTGCCAAAAATCAGGATTTCCCTCTGGCTCTGTACTGGTTAATATGTGACCTCAGGACAATCTCATGATGTCTCAGAGCCTCAGTTTCCTCACCTGCAATACAGTGATAAGGCCCATCACAACTTTTCACTGCTGATAAAAAACTGATCTTACAGGGCTTGGAGCACTCAAGCCAAAACCCTCCCTCAGACCCAGTGGGGATAAGCAGGGTCATATGGTCTATAAATGCAAAATCCCTGAGAGCAGGTAATTTTAATTGTTTTCTTCATTTTAATGAATATCTCTTCCACCTATTTCCAAGCTCATGAGGCGGCACCTTCTACTGCTACAAAAACAAGAAACGTATTTCTCTGTGCCAGCAGCAGACTCATAAGCAGACTAGCAAATAAAGTACATGCTGCTAAGGACTGTCTCATGGATATACACGTTACATCCTTTTCCATCATTTTGCTGATTAATAGGCATAATATCGTGTCTGATCACTGCAGTAAGTATACTGTGAAAGATAACCACTGAAGACATCTAATTGTTTTCCCTTTGGGTTTTTTTGGGGGGGTAATGCTTTAAAATAATGGCCCTAATCATTATTAATTCCTTTAGTGTTCACTGGAATAGCATCAATCACAACTAACTCCTTTGCTATTAATGTGGATGTCACAGATACTTCTGTAGGGTTTCTTTCTGCTAGGATTCAGTGTTCATTAGCTGCAGCAGGTTTTTTTCCCCATTATTCCTGAAGGGTTTGAGAACTCTCTTGCTGGGGGGGAGCCAGGAGACTGCACACTCAGCTCATCTGGTGTGAAAAAGGATAGATCTCCTTTTAAATGCAGTGACCCTTGATTTCCCTCTCTGCCACAGAACTGACTCCTCTTACTCATCCACTCTGCATATGCTGGTCCAGTCATCAAAGATTAAAGACAGATTCCCACACTCTCTGAAACTGTCAGGAGACCCCCAGTTTTCCTTCACACACTCTCCAACCTGACGTATAGAAGGGAGTAAAAAATCCAAAGTTTTAATTTGCCATGCTGACAAGCCTAGGATTTTAAGATTAAGCTGTGTGTCTAATGATGCTAATTAAGGAAGTCTCTGAAGAACTAGCTGTGATCATAATAAATAACAATAAGGTCCTCAATTTTCCCCTGAAAAAGTCATTGTGAAAGGAACAAAACAAATTTCTGGGGCAGTTGCAGCTATTGCAATATTTACAGCAATGGAGATGCCCTGTTGATTCTCCAGCTCTTAATGTTCACCTTGCCATTGTAGATTTGCTTTTCCATTAAATTTTTTTTAGATTTTTTTTTCTAGTTGGTACAAGCTGCAGGCTAGACTTTGGCTTGCCTTCTCCTCTGAGGAGCCCTGTGGAAGGGGATATGTCAGGAGCAAAGCATGTCTTTGCTAGTGCTTTCCAGAAACCCTGAGCACTCCCTGCTGAAGGCATAGCGCTTCCCACAGCTTTTTTGAGTTATCTGGTGAGCAGTGTAGGTTGCAAAACACAGTGACATTTCAAACACCTTCAGGCATCCCACCTTGCCTCCAGCTGCCAAGAGCTCCCAATATCACTTCCACCCACCACTGCCAGGCATCTCTGACCCCATATGTTGTCCATGATGTCTGTGTGTAGGTGCCTGAATAGCTCTTGAGCCTGGCAGTGCCCTTACTAGGTCTCCTCTAAAGCCTCTGAGCATAAATTTACTCTTTAACTCCCCTAATCCAGTGGTGACACCACTTTCATGACATTTGTCAAGTAAAGGGCTTGTCTCTGGCTCAGAGCTTTGGGAGAGTGTTGGTGAAGTAGCTGTAGCATTTCTGCTAACCACAACTCTTTCTTCATATAGCTTGAAAAGCAGTGTCAAAGCCAAGAAACTTTAGCTGCAATCACTCCTTTGGCTACATGTGTGTTTTCTCATTAGTGGGTTGATTTGCTGCAAAATGCTGAGGGTTTTGCACTCCTGTTGATATTGTTCTCTCATGAATTCAGGAAAATGCTAGTGGAGCCTCTTGTCCCATCTTTCAATTCCAATCAACTCAGTATTCTGTATTCTTCACTAAAATAAAGCACTGCCCCACGGCCATACCCTATGAGCAGCTCTACAAAGATAAAAGGTGGTCTTGTATGTGCATGTGTCCTCAATCCCAACTCCTCCTTCATGCCTTAGAGCAGGGCTTAATGAGCGGTGCAAAGCCAAAGTCAGAGGAAGGGACTAGCTTAGCATTCCCCAAGCATCCTTTCTAAATTCATTGCTGTTAGTTTGCCTGTGTTGTTGCAAAACTCAATGAGTTTGTCATAGCTCACAGTAACATCTCCTTTCAACAACAGAGATAACCCTGCTGTTGTAATCGCTGCTAAGAGAGACTTCCAGCTGGGAGACACTTCCGCTCAGCTCCTCCTGGCTCATCTGGAGTAAGCTGCCTTGTGGTTCATCCAGAAGATCCTCATTTCAGCACTGCCTTGGGAAAGGAGTTCTCCCAGCTCTCCTGCAAATGGAGGGCTCCCAAGGGTGAAGAGCACAGCAATATCTCCTAAATCCAGGGAAAATAGCAGGCACAAGCCTGATATAAAATTTCCTGTGTTTATCTTAGGAATAAGAGGCAAGATCAAAGTCCTTGGAAAGGAGATATAAATAGTGACGGGAGGGGAAATTTACATTGGATATTAGGAAAAAAGGTTGCCAAACATTGGGAAAGCCTGCCCAGGGGGGTGGTGGACTCACCATGTCTGGAGGGACTTAAAAGTGGTGAAGATATGGCACCAAGGGACATGGCAAGTGTTGGACTGGGCAGTGCTGGGTTAATGGCTGGACTCAATAACCCTAAATGGTCTTTTCCAATCGAAATGATTCTATGATTCTATAAGAATATAAAACTGGGGAGATATGTTTCTCCCAATCCTTCCTTGGTTTTGCAATACGCAACCCAGGTATCTTTAGCAACTCAGTCTATGCCCCAGTTACACTCCTTCCGCCCACTGGGGATTACAGCCCAGGATTTCATGTCTCCTGACATGTGCGAGTGCTGGACTGCCTCTTCATCACACCCAATTCCTTCCCAGATGATCCCCTGTGAACACTCACAGCCCTGATGTCCGCTGTTACAGGGACACTGGGAATTAGCCCTGGGGGCAGGGCAGGTTTGTCCTGGGGTAAGGTTGCCTGCAAGGAGGTAGTTTACTCATGCTGATCCTGGTCCTGCTGATCCTGACTGCCTTGACCTTCACACCATCTGTTTTCCACAGTTTGAGTCTGGTTGAATATCAAACCCTGGTGGGAATGCTGGCACTGCTGAGTTGACCCTGCTGAATCCCTGACCTGGTGCTTTCTTTTAACCCATCTGTGCTTCTCATAGGTAAACAAGGTCACACCAGGTTTTGTGATGCTTTCCCCAACCCTTCAGTAGTTAAACTTCAAGAGAATTCATGTCTTTATTTAAGCCATTGTAGTCTGCCTGTCACTATGGGCTGCAAATGTTGATTTGGGATTGGAGCTGCTTAAAACTTCTATACCAATATTGTTTCCTATCAAAAAACACTATTCAGTCAAAAGCAAAATTTCTTGGTTTCCTTGAATACTGAAATTTCATTCAGTATCTTCTTCTAGGCAATATCTGAATTGTAGTGAAAGAAAAACTCATTTGGGAATTTTTTATGTTTTGAGCTTTTTGGTCCTTGCAACACATGTGGAAGTTTTTATTTCTATTGTTTTTTTCTGTAACTTTCTTATCTGCATGCCTTCTGTATTCCCATACAGAAATGCACAAATAAAAACGAGAATAATAATCTATGCCAATAAACCCTGTTCCCACAGATACATTGCCATTCTTTTTTTGCATCCCGTAAGTAAAATACCAGCAGTAGTTGCTGCTTAGCATTAATAGAAATACGTCTTTTTTTTTTTTTTTTTTTTTTGGCACAATGTTTCCTCTTAATATTGTAATATAAAATTTAAATTTAAAAAAAAGAATTGGCTGGGCATTCTGCTTGGTGGGCAGCTAGGAAATCAGATGTTTTTCAGTTCTGCATTGGATTAAAACCAATTTTCTAACATCTTCTTTTTCACTGTGATGTAAATGTTCTAAATACAGTATTTCCTAATCTCTGCAGCAGGGATCTATGGGAGTTCATGGACTATTTCTAATGGTTCGGCAAGACACAACTGAGAAAAACAGGTTTGTTGTGAAGACACTTAGATGTGCTGTTCAGGGCTTCCCTCCTCCGCCAGAAAATACTTGAGGTAGAGAATGTTTTAAAATTGCTCTTTCACACACTGCATTGGAAAAATATGCCCCATCATCTACTGTAATTATAATCTTCAAATTCCCATAAAAGTGTTGATAAAAATTGTTCTTGTTTCATTTATACAAACTTCCCTGTGCTCTGGGCATGTCATTTGCCTTTTCCTATGCCTCACTTTCCTTTCTGGAGAAACAAGATTTTCTGTTGATTCACAGAAAGATTTTGGAAGAGGCAGTTCATATTTACAAAGTGCACTCAACAGGAAAATGACTTGCTAGGGGAAATTTCTCATTGCAGTAATTAATCTGATTCATTCAGGGCAAATAAGGGTGTTACTGCACAGTGTTTCCTTGTGGAGCCTGAAGAGAGGACTGTGGAACAGGGAAGGCTGACAGCCTCTTGTGCCCCCAGAGTCTCCCCCCTCCCCTGGGCCAGGGGCTGGCTGAGTCACAGCCACAAGGCACTTGCAGACAGGGTTTGATGCAGAACACTGCCCTGTGCTGCTCCGGGTGCCAGGCTGAACGACATCACAGGCATTAGAGCTGGGAAGAAATCCTCTGTGGTGTTTTATGCCTTCCTGTGCTGTACTTTTAGCAGCAGGGAATGGGCCAAGGGATCCTCATAGTCACTGAGCTGTAGTTAATAGTGTAGTTAGTATTGTCTGCTTACCCATCTACTTGGCTGCCAAGGGCCATACAAATCACACGCGTTGAAAGGACTGAGGTGGTGAGAAATGGGTAGAGAAGTCTCTGCAGTCACCCAGCTTTTCTTTAAGCCTGAAGGACCTGATATTTTCCACAGTGCTGGACCCTGAGTATGGATGGCAAGCACCGGGAAACTTGCAGCTTCCAGGAAGGCACCAGTGAAAATGCCTGAGACACTCCTGCCTGGCACACTCCCGCAGCCTCTGCTCTCCCTCAGGTCAGAGCTGAGTATGAAGAGCCTGTTTGAATGCAGAGGACAGACCCCAGACTCTGATCTTGCTCAGAAGCCAGTGACTGCTTGCTTCTATCTCTTGCCTAACATTTGCATGCATTAAATTAAATCGTTTTTTATTTCCAAGGACAGTGATTAATCCACCAAGCCCTTCTGCTATTGCTTGAAATGCATTAGCTGCTTAGCCCCGAAGAGAAGTAAAAGAATCTGTGCTTTAAGGGCAAACAGTGAGGTTTAAATACATCCCATCTCCTTCAACATCTCCTGCTAATTAGTGACAAAGACCCTCCTGCTCAAGTACAGCAAATATTTAACACCTACCTCAATTAGCCTGAAATTTATTTACCACCTTGTCCTCTGGCAGACATGGGAGCCATTGCCACAGTCAGCAAGCCTTCCTCAGGATTTCCATCCCCTCAGACACAGCTCCCAGACAGCCCTGGCAAGGGAAACAGCCTCCTCATCTCCTGTTTTAGTTTTGCTTGGGATAAAAGACAGCAAATGTCTGCCAGTGTGAGCCACCATTCCAGAACACTTGTGGGATTAGTGAGGGTGAAACATCCTAAGGGACATCTAATGGAAAAATAATTAAATGCCTAGAAGATAAGAAAAACTGTGCCACTGTCCTGGCAAGCCCCAAACAACCCAATGGGGAAGATGTTCTGCAAAAGTATCCCTTCTCCCATTCCTGCCTTCACCAGGGGCGGTTGTTTTGAGCAATCAGCAAAATTACACATTGCTTTTTCCACTCATGGGTAGAAGTGGCAGAGCTGATGTTTTTCTCTCCTGGGGCACTGCTGCAGGGGTGGGAAGGAAGAATGGCTTTCCTCTGGCACTGAAGCTTGTAAGGCACGTTCAGCCATCCTCATGATGCATGGTGAGAATCATCTTCTCCAGGCAGGCAAGCAATGGAGCCATTAACTAAACAGATGAGGGGGCAGCCTGTGAGCACAGTGCTCTGCTCCTCTCCCAGCATTTATCTGGAACATGGCAGACACAGATTCCTGCTGATAAAGCACTTTAACACCAGCAATGAAAACACTGTGTTTTATTTCAAAATAATTAGTTCCTGGATTTGACAGACCTGTGGCCCAAACACTCCTTCTGTTCACTCAGTGCCTGCTGCCTGGAGAAGCAGAACACAGCAGACCTTTGCCCATGAAGCAGAAGGGGTGTTGCATCATCCTTGCACTGGGGAGGGTTTTGGGCCCCTCTCACAACCCTTCATTCTATATTCCCACTGTGGCCTCCTTCAGCAGCTCCAGAGTGAGTGCATCAGTGTTCTGGGGGAAATCTTTCCTTGATGCTGAACCCATTGCAAAATCACAGTCCTCTTTCTGGCATCCCTCCCCCTGTCACAGTGTTGGTGACTTTAGATAAGGAAGAAAATGCCAGGCAGTCTGCAGAGACCCCATCACTGGGGGTCTTCTAAAAGAGGTGTGACAAACACCCATAAAAAGTGATGTAGGCTGAGTCAGCCTGCACCACTCAATGCTTCCTGTGTTGTAACTGCAGTGACAGTGCCATCACACTGTGTACAAGCAAAAGTGTGTCCTTTCCAGACAGAACCAGGCCAAAGTATTATTCATCCCCAGACTTCCAATCCAATTGCTCTTCCACACAAATAATTTGCTATCAAATAGTGTGTGACTTTCCAGTCCACACCTCCCTGTGTCCTAGGGTAAACTTACACTTCAGAGCTTCCCAGCTTGTCTGTCCAAATCAGAGGGAGGCCTGAGCTTTTATGTGGAAGACCTGTCCCTATATGATGGTCGGGGTGAAATTGTTTGGGGTTTTTGTTGCACCTTGCAACAAGAGATAGAACAGAGGTCCTAGGAGCAAACCCATTGGGATGTCTGCCTGTCACTTCAAGGTGTTTTAATCTGGCTTGCTTAAATCACCAAAGTACCACAATTCCTGCCCAAGGGCACACAGGAGCTAAGTCTTTCCACTGAAGCAGCATTCAATTCCCTTCCTCCTACAAATGAGCTTGAGCTGTCCTGATAATTAGTACTTTATCTTGGATGGCACAAAAAGGAAAGAAAGGGTGGGGGAAGTGAGCCTTCACTTCTGGGCAGCCTCACAGTTTCATCTTATTAGCCATAATAATGATGGGAGAGAATAAAAGGCCCAGAGCTGCTTCAGTCACCTCATTTCATCTGGTCTGAGATTCGAGTCACTCAAGTGTCAAGAGAGCTTTTTAATTTCCAATATCACTGCTGCCAGAAATTAAAAATAAACTGGGAGCAAAACCATCAGATTAGCCAATCACACTGGAATTGCCTTTATTGTTATTGTTACTGTTATTATTTGATCAGCTTTGGGAGAATTAAAGCTATTCAGCAAATCAAAATATGTCTTGGATTTGAATGGACTGATATTAACTATTATATATTCTGTATTAGTGATGGGCTAATAGCCTGAAACATCAAGGCATGCTCTCCTGGAATCAAGTCTAAATTAATGCTACCAGTTCATAAAAACTGCTTGTGTCTATATAACTCTCATTGTGGCATCTTAAAACATTTAATTAGCCTAAGAAACTGGGTGAAAAACCCCAGATGTGATTGAGTCAGTACCTTAACTGTACTTAAAAACCCGTGGAAATAAGATGAAGGCACTGGGACCCATGGGCTTGGAGGATATACTCCAGGGTTTACTCATGCACATCCTCTCATGTGGGTGTACACTTGCCCCTGAGCCTGGTCAGGACTGATGGAGACAGTTTATCTGCACTTACAGATGAGACCTTTGAGATCAGCTCAGGGGCAAAAGACAAAACAGCAGAAGAAAAAGGATATACTGAAAAAAATGCTTCAGAACAACGGTTCTAGTCTCACTCCCTCTACTGCCATGAGAAAAATCTTTTAAGAATGGCAAGGCACAAATAAGGATAGAGGTTGCTATCCTTACATAAATATATGTAGCCATGCTCACAGTGCTGGTAGTCTCTGAGACAAGACCACTCACCCAGACTGAAATTATTCCTTACAGTTTGGGCTGCAAATGTGGAAAGAAAAGTGGGGCTGAATGCTACAGCAAAGAGGAGGAAAGGGGTGCTATCCAAACTCCAATATCCAATATCACAGACTCTATATGTACTTACAGCCATTCTGCTGTGTTAATGTACTACAAAAGTCAATGCAGAAATGCACTTTTGCAGTAGAAATGGGTCTGCTGTCTGTGAAGAGTACCCTAGGAAAATAGCAGCAATACTGCTGAGGTTTTTTGTTGTACAGAGAGGAGCATAGCCTTGCCCTCCTTGCAAGTCTTGATGATGAAAGACTTACAGACTTTGTATCTTTCAACAGGAAAATCCTGGTTGCTATTCCTGGCTCCTCATTGCTGGCCTGTGCTTCCATGTCCCTAGTCATCAATAATCTTTTTACTTAAACTGGATTTTCCACATTATATTTCTGGCCCTCAAAAACTCATGGCATTTTGATAAGGAATGTAAATTTGACATGTTCTTGATCTATTTCCCTTTACTCTCCTGGCACAATTTATTTCTCAGGCTTCGGTAGCATGAGTGCTTGGAGGAAGGGAACAGCAGATTACATAAGAGTGAAGTTTGATCAGATCTCTTTGAATAAGGCGGGATAGATGTAGCAGTAGTGGCTTTATGTCTTAGGTCCCCCAACATGTGAAGATTCAGGAAGGCTCCAGCATTATCCCCTTGTCCTATATGGATGCAGCCACTCTACATGTTGCCCCACCCTAGGCACTCTGAGTGGGGTGTGACCCCCACTCAGTACACTGGTACTGCCTGAACTACATTTTGTCATTTCCTCTCACATTAGGAAAAAGCACCTTCCTCCTTAGATAGTAGGTCTTAATTTTTTTACTGAAGAGAAATTTAAAATTACATATTTTGTTATTAAATAATTGATTCTGAATTCACAGTCATCCCTTTCTGATCTCATGGCTTTTGTAATTAGTCAGGAAACAGCAGTAAACATGCAGGATTCCTCTGTTCTTCCTTCGAGTTGCAAATTTTAAACTAGTTGCAAGCAAGGTATTATTGACAAAATTGTGAGTCACTGTGTATTATAAATAGATTAAATGATCTCTGGAGACGATCACAAACAAGAAGAAAAATTAATTGTATAAATTATTACTTATTAATTATTTGCTCCATTCCAGTGCTTGCTGTTGCCTCATGGGAAGTTTGAGGATCAGTTAATTAAGGTTCAGATAGGATCTTGAATAATGTCTCAGGGATCTAAGATACCAGGCTGCCTCTGTGAATTTTTCTTATTTAAGTGGACTTCGTTAGATCTTAACCGTCTATTTCATAACTCACCACTAACTTTGGATTTATAATTATTTGCTGTGCAAATCTCCAAATATTTAATGTCGCCTTCATTTCACATGCTAATCAGCTGTCTGCTTCACTCTGATTTGTGTGTATAATTTTGACTTTAATGAAGATTTGATTGTGTACATGAATAAACATTTGAGAGAATAAATTTAGTGTCCAGTCTCACATGTAGAATATTTTAAAGCCAGAAGAGACTATTTGTATAAAATATGTGTAAACTAGACCATTTTATGCCTTCCCAGAAGTTCTGGCAGTGACAGGAAAGAATTTTTCCTGCCACACAGGTGCTATTGAGTTCAATAATGTCTTGTTGAGTAAGAGCATATCTTTTAGAGCACATCCAGCTTCTATGAAAAGACTCCAGGTGATGATAAATGCATCCCTTTCCTTGACAAAGTGTGCTAATGGTTGTTCTCCACTGGTACAAAGTGAAAGCATAGTTCCTATTGAAAGTGGTTTTCAGTATCGTTATTAGTTAACTTTTCATAGCAAAAAGAAAAAAAAAACGAAAATCAAAAGAATGTTTCTTTTAGTTCTCCATGACATTCACAGCTCCCACAGCAAACGGTCTAGTGAGTAAATATAAAGTAACAGACTTTCTAACCACACTATTTACTTGGTTCTTTGCAATGGCTCTGAATAAGCCATTAAGGACTGTTGTGTAAATATAGGATTATGGGCTCTTTAAACACTTGCTATTCACTTGCTATTCACTTGCTCTGCCATTATGGGGATCTCTCACTCCCAGGCTCCTACTGACAGACTCTTGGTTAGTCCTTCTTTCAGAAGAAAGACAGCACTGGGCTTTGCTCCTCACTTTGCAATCCACCTGTGTAGCCCAGAGAGTGCCCATAGGGGAGCGCTGCCCCTTTGCCTGGGCACACCCAGAATTCGCGGTTCTCGTGGCGTTAAAATGATCATGGCATGAGGGTTACATCTTGGCATCCCTCTAATTTGACTCCACTAAGCTTAAGCAGGCTCTTCATGTGTCTCTCCAGCCTATTCTGAGGATACTAATGGATTTTTCTATGGTTCCATATAAGAACAAGGGTCATTGTTTCTGATCACCCTGATACACTAATTATCTGGCCTAGGAAGGATCCTTGTTATGTGGAGTTCACACACCAAAACTCATTCCAGACTCCAAAACAGCTCACACCACCTTTGAGCAAACTCAAGGCTGATGGTAAAAGACCAGACAGTTATAGATAGACTCTACCAGGGCAGTGGTCAAAGTCATAACCAGCAGTCCAGACTGAATTTTCTAGGATGCTACATTTCTTTAGCCAGTTATATCAAGCCGTATCAACAAAAGCTATTAAAAATAAAATCTTGCAAACATATATGAACTCTGTAATCTGCTGTAATTCATTCTCAAAAATACTACATTTTAACGAGGTGTGCTTCCCTTTGGCCCAGACCTATTGGGTCTTACATCCTACCAGCAGCAGTGGGCAACCACAGAGGTGAGAAACTGAGCGGCACTACAAGCATCAATGAGTACTGGGAGAGCTTCAATCATCAGGTACAGGAAATACCATGTACCCCCAAACAGTGTGAGGCATTCTGGTGTCTGACACAACATTTGGCTTGCCAGTCCCTTCCTATGGTGCGAGGAGGTGGAGACTAAGACAGGAGGTGACTGAGGAATCCTTTTATCTGCTTCCTACCCGTTCAGGTAACTCCCTATGTCAAGCCAAGTTACACACAGTGTAAGAAAGGGATGTAAAAGCAGCTTCCACCACCCGATGCTATTGACTCCCTTTATACCTTGTGCAGTGTAAATGATGAGGAAGAGCAGAGGGTGCTCCACCACCACAGTTCAAACAAATGCAAAGTGTCTGAAGGATATGCACAACATCAAAGTTTATCCCTAACCAAGATCCCAGAAAATGGCAAGTTCCTGTGTGCTGCTTGAGCTGGGAACGGCTGGCTACATGATATCACGTAAAAACATCTTCAGGCACTGTAGTACATCACTTCCATATCTTTCCTCTGTTCCTGGAGCAGTGCTGAGTTTCCTGAGCATAAGGCAAGATGCAGCTGAAACAATCCAGTTTTTCTTCCTTTCACTGCTTCAAGTCTCATTTTGACAGGAATCCTAAGGCTCCTGCTTCACAGGAGCCTCTCACATCTTAATAAAAATCAGATACTGAGCTTCCAAAAAGACATGCTAAGTCTGAGCCTGGGGCTGGCTCCAAATTCTACTGAACCTGAATATTAACAGTGATTTAGATTAGACGCTTTATGGTTTGACCAGCAAGAGAGAGAGAGGCTGATTGCTCCTTGCACTCTTATGGATGTAAATAATCTGAAAGGAAAAGAGAGGATAAAGCCATGATTTTCCTACTTGCTGCATGAGTCCTTTGACCTTGTAACTCACAACATCACCTGCTCCCTGGAACAGCTGGGGAAGCTTGTGCTTCCCATGGGGATGTCTCCTGATTAGCCAAAATGGGGATGGAAGCACAGGCCTCAGGTTTTTTTATGCGCTGAAGGATCATGAACTAACTAGTAACCCTTGGTATTCCACCTGATTTTACGTGTGTCTAGAGAGGCCAATTTCTTTTATGGCTCTAATTTACCAAGTCTACAAATGTCAAGCCACAAAAGGTCCTATTACTACAGACAGCTTTGCTTAAAAGGTAGCAATTAATAATCCCACAGCTTTTCCAATTTTCTATTTAAGTTTTAATGTCCTTTATTGTGAGTCTTTGGCAGACATTTTAAGGCTTTTGTCTTACAAGTCTTGAGCTGCTTAGTGGTTTGAGATCTCTGTGACATGAAAATATTTAAAACCACAAACTCAAAAATGACACATGCCTTGTTAGTTAGTGGCTGCATAATTCATGTCATCTGTACTTCTTTCTTTATGGCAAGCATGTGTGGAGGGTGGATCACTTGAGCTAATGCCTCCAGCCAGCAGAACCTGGCAATATCTATTTTTAGTTCCTTTGAACAACCTATCCAGGCCTGATGATCCTGCTGCTTTTCTGTCCATGGTCTTTTCTAGATCTCTATAAATAGTTGAGTCTTTCCTTTGGGCAGAAGCAGACATAAAATTATAATTATGAAATTTGAATTCAAATTAGGTGACGTAAAATTGTTACCTTCACGATACCTGCTGGGAGACTTCTAACAGCAAAACATGCTCAGGGTGTAACTTCTACATCACAGCCTAAAGTGAGTGAGGCCACAGATGTTTTGGAGCTGCCAGTACCTCAAGCTCAGCAGAATTCCTCACAGGACATGAGCACTGCAGTTGCCTTCAGTGCCAGATGCCTTTTAGAGCTCCATGGAGAACTTGTTGTGAAGATACTGAATTCCCCCTCTAATGCGCTGGTTTGTTTAAAACTATTTCATCCTGCCTTTGTAAGCCTGTTTGCTAGTGTTCCCCAAAAGGACTTGGAGTGGATCTTAAGTCAGGATGGAAATTTCAGCCCAATGACATCTGGTAAAAGGTAGAGATAGGGTAGTGGGTAGGGGAGTGGTTAGGATAGTGCTTAGGAGTAGCAGTTGGGGTTAGGGTTAGGCTCTAGACAGTCAAACAGCCTACAGCTCCAGAACACTGCGGCTGGAAAAGACATGCCAAGGCCATTCCAGCAAGTCCCCAGTATGGCTGCGCTAACCATGGTGGTGCAGTTGGGGTCCACTCCAGGAGGGTTCTTTCTAATCAGGCCAATCACTGCACTCTTTTGTCACATGGAATCTTTACAACACCACAGCAATCAAGAATATCTGCATAGCTACACTGTAGTTCTATCACTGAACTTAATCAAGCTCTTGAAAACAGCTCATAATTTTACAAGGGATGAACAGCTGGAGTTGGCATTGGGGAGTGCTGTTGTTTTGGCTTGCAGATACAATAATTCCCTAGAATTAAAATATGTAAGTAAATAAATAAATAAGCAAATCTGCCACATACATGCCAGTCTCCTGAATATATTTCTACTGATTTTTTTCCCTTTTTTCTTTCCTGATCATTTCTGTGGACATTTTGAGATTGGGTGGTAATTTTGGAATGGAAAACATTTTTAGTGATTTCATTTAAAAAGCAAAAGGGAAAGAAAAGATGATTTCTTTTTCTCCCTTGTATTCTAAATAATTTCTGACCTAAGAAACAATGCAGAAATAAAAAAATACCACATGAAAGCTTTGATCTATGGAAAAAGAAAACTGACTGATATTTAAAGAAGCAGCAATATGAGGAAAGCTTTTTCTCTAAACACTTTACTGATCATAAAATCAGAAAATAACATCTGTCATTCTGACTGCTGTGTTTGGAGATTTAGGAGCAGAGCTGTCTTTATGAATAGGAAAAGCAAGAACCTACCTTTTTAGGAAGAAGTTAGAGGTGGCAAAATAGCAGTTTGAAGTACCACATACATTATTTGAAGACATTATATCCTAGAGAGTAATTTTGAACTTTACTAGGAAGAAAGGAAACTGAAAAGAATGCATAACAAAATAAATTTATCATGCTCAAGATATAGTTCCATAGGCTCTATCTGGAGGATCTTCTTACCCATGGGAAAGTCAGGGAGCCACTACACAGACACAGGGACTGGCCTGCCAAAGGTAGATATTGCCTTGCATACAGAGTTTCTGCAATCAAACGGTATGCCTGAGATGAAGGCTCCAAGTCACTCAGGTGTGGCACAAAACATGGCACATCTGGGCCACCAAACAGCCCTCTTCCTTCCAGGCGGCCTGGCTTGGCACTTGCTGAGAAGCTCACTGTGAGCCCATCATCCCACCTCTGGTGCAGATGCTGAGGGAACCACACAGAGGACACAGAACTACCCTCCTTCAAACACTGCACTACATGGTTTGTTGTCTGGGGAGTTTCTGAACCCGAGGTGGCATCTCCGTACTTAACAGCTGTTGGGGGATTTTGCTTCTGTGGATTTCTCCAGATGGTCTTTTGCATCCAGATAAACTTTCAGCATCCTCAGTATTTGTGTTCTGCAGCTCTGCTCCACATGAACTGAAGAATCATTTCGCTGTTTTTATGCCAAATATGCAACTTGATAGCCTAGTACTAGACAAGAACTATTGACCCCTGGTCACCTCCTTCAGGTCACTGGGGATTTGGTCAATCAAATCTGGGATTCTTTGCTTTTAGAGAAACTGAATTTTCACGCAAAATGTCAAACCAGGAATCTGTCCCAGGTGATTAAGGAGCAAACTGAGACATTTCAGCAAGTCTTTGTAGGGCTGCTGGGGTTGAGCCACTTTCATGTCCTGTTGTAGCAAACCCTCCTAAAGCTCTCCTGCCTAGCAAGAGTGCAGGTCCTGCCCAGAGGAATACATGGTGTTGTTTGGATTGGACAAGGCAGAGTGCATTAAAGCAGACAAAGACTGATGAGTGATGGACCCTTGACTTTTGTGGGCAAAAGTAGATCTGAGAAGGAGATGGGGCTGTTTATCACTAATGGAAAGGGACGAGAAGCTCTTCATATTAAGGGTCAGCACAGCCCAATGGAAAGGGCTTCAGTCTGCCCAGGGTCCAGGATGCCTGAGGTCTCATCCCTGCAGTAACCCTGCCCAGCTGGATTGTATTGGCTTTCATATTGTTTCCCTGGGTGAAAAAAAAGGGGATGGTAATACTGATTCACCTTTAGAAAGTGCTGGGAAAGCTATAGACGAAAAGCGCAGAGGAAAAGTTAAGCAATATTAATGATTGTGAAGCCACAAGGTTCTCCAAATAGAAGATGCTAAAAAGTACAAAGGGCTATTATATTTTTATTAAAAATGTTATAGCCAGCTACTCTCCTCCCTTTCATTGAATACACCCAGCTTCCTTCCTCACTGATGGAAATTGAATTACTTGCAGTGTTTTGTACTGAAATCTTTTATTATATTCAAAAAGAAAAAAGATACCAATAATATAGATCCGATAATTAAATTGCCACCAGAAGGTGATAAGTCATGAATGGAACAAACAAAGAGAATAAAAGGGAAGAGGAATACAAAGAAATGTATTATATGACCAGCATATGGAATATTAAAGGAATAAAGAAAACATAACCCTGACAATAAAGTCTGAGTAATGACTTAGACAGTTTATGTTCAAGGCACCATCTGGGCAAAGAAATGTTTTTTCAAATTGCCAGAGTAACTCTTGCCCTCCTGAACTTCAGGACAGGATTTTCCTCTGATGTGCATTTTCAGAAGTTCCCACTTCACCATGGCAAGCTACTGCTCCTGCAGGTTTGTACCAAAAAATTCAAGGAATTTTGCTTGGGTGTCTTTTGCTTCATCCTGTTTTTCTTTGGGCTTTGTGGGAGAAGAGCAGAAGAGGAAGGGCTAAGGGCTGGTGGGATGCCCCAGCTGTGTTCAATGAGCTTTCAGGCCCTGCTGCAGGTGATAAAAGGGAAAGATAGGAAGGCAGGGTGCTGGCCTGGGTTGATGGTGTCTTGTTATTATTTCTCTTGGAAAAGAAGTGTGGTTCTATTGGGGCTCATAGTTCAGAGTCAGATCCTTTCCTCTGGGCTTATAGTAGAGACAGCTGGCTTTGGGGTACTTTGTTGTCTTTCACAGGTCTGCTGCGATGGAGAAAGCAAGGCATATGTTACAGCAACTTCATAGTAGTGCTAATCTCCTTGGCTGAAACTGGGATGGGGGTTTGGCCTACAAGCTGATGCCATGGGATGTGATGCTTTTGCTCCATCTCGTTGCCTCCTGTCTGGGAGCAATTCCTTTGTGCCTTGAGACGTAGCAGCCAATATTGCAAAGCTAATTTTCCAGCTCTGTCCTTTGCAGATGTTCCCATTAAATTTGGATCCTTAGCTGACTGCTTTAGGGCATATTTCTTGCTACTTTAGGCTACTTAATCTTACTACTTTAGTCTTCTTAACCACAGCAGAAATCAGGCAGGAAGAGGGAGCTGGTATTAAGGATTATTCAGATAACCACAAGCTGCATAAAGCCCCATTCACTGAGATGTTTTCATCGACAGGTTTTCATCTGGGAGTTTATGGAAGTGGCTGGAAGTAACCATTCAAATGCTTCCTGTTTCTCAGGTAAGCTTTGTAACTCACCCAGGTTTACAAACCACATTAGCAGTGATGAGCAGAGTCTACACTTCAAGTTTTCTGGATCCATTAGGATGCTGTGCCTTTGTTTGATGCACAAATGTTAGGGGTGGGCTCCCTTTCAGCTGAGAAAGTGCAAGGCTTAGGAGGCAAGTCAGACCCTGATTTTCCTAAGGCCTATTTAAAGTTACAAGCTGGGAAGCCAATGTGAAGCAGCAGTGTAGACCAGCCTCCTCTCCATAACAGCTGGGATAATGCCACAATTTGGTGTTTGGTTTCAGGGGAATGTGCCAGCAGTGACATACCAGGGTGTCCTATGCTCTGCAGTTGGCTCTGTGAAGTGAAGGAGCAGCTGCCCCTTCGGCCTGGCTGAGACCTGCCAGCTGTGGCTGAGAACATTCTACAGCAAGCTTTCCTTTCCTTCAATTTCTGCTTAAGATTTGAAGATAAAAACCAGCAGGAGACTTATCCATGGCAGAAACCACACAAGAGCCTGCAACGGCTGAACCCATTAGCAAGGCTAGTGTTTGGTTATGGAGAACTGACGTCGGTTTTTCTGATGTGACAGACAGTAAGTACTGCAAGTGGCTGTTTGCTGAGGCAGAACTTAAAAATAACAATAATTTCCAAGTGTTTCTCCTTCTACTTCCATTTCCACTTGTGCTAAGATGTTATTTTGCCAGCATATGAGAGAGGCACAAAGCATTCAGACTAGATGATTTTGGGACTACACTTTCTCTTGGCCTTCATCCTGACCTGAACAATGCAGAAAGCTATGAAATTCTGGATGTCAAAAGAGACAATAGCAAGGCAGAAAGAGGAAAGAAACCTTCCCTAAAGAGCCCTGTGAGAGATTTGGTCCTTTGAAAATCATCTACTGGGAGGGAGCTAAAGCTGGGGGGGAGGGAGTGAATCTATTTGTGCTTATACACTGTGCCAAATATCCCGAAACTTGGACACAGCAGGAGGTGAAATTGTTTATATATGTGTAACAATTGCAAGTCTCAAAACACCATTTGTTTTCCTCATTGCTGAGACCTCTGACAGGAAGATAGGTCCTGGTACAGGTTTTGTAGCGCACCATGTGCTGTCTCACTCTGTCTCTCTCAAACTGGCTCTAGAATTTGAGCGGGGCGCTGGAGGTGGGATGAGTTTGGATTACCTTCCAGGAGGGGTGATACCAGCTGCTGAGCAACTGCTGCTTTCAGGTGCCCATGTGCTCTTTCCATTGTGCTGCCTGAGGTGCACCATTCAGCACAGGGCACACAGGCGACCTTGAAATTTCTTGAGAAATCAAGAGAAATATTGAAAAATCGAGGTTGTGCACCATCCAAGGAGTGGAAAGCTAAGCCACGGGTTCCCAACAAGTAGGTCCCATCTCAGACTCCATTTGTGAAGTGTAGCAGAGTAGGAGCCCCAGGGAGAGCATCTGGGAGCTGGTGCTGCTCAGGAGCTGGGCAGGAGGCACAGTGCCTCCACAGCCTCCCTCTGCAGCGCTCTCGGCAGCGGGTGGCAGCCACTTTGCTAGGTTATAATAAATGCTGCTTTTGATTAAACTCTGAGCAATTTCCCTTTAAGAGAATTCCCTTTAAAAAGAATAATAACCCTTTTTTTGAGACCTGAGTATCAGCAGAAGAAGCTGGTCTTGTTTTCACGTTTTAGCTGTGAAACAGTATCGGGTGGCACCATCTGATTCCTCTTCTTACAATTCTTTTGTGTCTTTCCTTTTGTAAGCAAAAATGAGCACA
Source organism: Hylia prasina (assembly GCA_013397195.1). Lineage (NCBI taxonomy): Eukaryota > Metazoa > Chordata > Aves > Passeriformes > Sylviidae > Hylia > Hylia prasina. Next base: position 487,454 of record VYXD01006428.1, read on the forward strand.
TTCAGGCATGAGAGAAAGAAGTGAAATCAGATTGTGTTGCATTTCTTTAGCATATATGGTGCAATGCAAGACTTTTTTTCTCTTCTTAACTCCTGAAATTTGAGATAGCCTGAGAAAAATACCAGCATGGACAAAAATGAGGAATCAGCTTTCCGTCCAAATGCTGTTTTAAAAGATCCCATAAATGTAAGTAGCCTTTTTGTGCAGTTAATTTTTTTCTTTTATTATTCCTCAGCTCTGTTTTCAGGTCTGCTCTTCTATGCACTTTCAGATGAACCCATGTCTTATGAAAGTGATGTTTTGTTAATGGAGACCATCAGCAGTTTTAACAGCAGGAACAAAACTGAGTATTTCCTTCACCAAAACAGCTCTGCTAATATATTACAGAATAAAGCAAAACTGAAAAGATATTCTTTCAGTAAATTGTAAATTCGTCCCAAAAAGCAAAACTCCAAGTGAGCTAAAGCTGCTCAGGTTACACTAAGGAAATTATTTAGGTTGAATAAAAAGGTCAGGGCAAAGCTGTAGTCAAGTGTGACACACTGCATTTCAACTGCTTTAAAGGGAAACAAATATTTGGAAATGTTGCAGTGTTTCATTTTGAAGTTATTTTCGAGGGAAAGTTTATTGTTTCAAAATTATATTTTCCATTTAGAAATGAATCGAATTGAAAGAGTTTTAAAGAAATCAGGGCTAAACATTCTCAATTGTTTCAGTGCAAATGTGGAACTTCAAGTTATCCCCCCAACTGTGGTCTTTTAAGGGATGTGAATCCTTCCTCCTGCAAATGCTCTGGTTTAATTTGACTCATGCATATTTGTCCCTCATGAAATTTTAGGTTTTGCAGCACAACAGAAAACCTCCTTTTTATCCCTACACCTGCCAAAGCCTCGGTTATCCACTCCTCACACATGCACATCACTTCTAGCAGATGCTGAAGCCTGGCCAAAATAATTTTCTGCTTCTCCATTCCCCAGCACTCCAGAGAGCTTTGCCAGCATGGCATAATGCCAGCCTGTGCTTCACTGTTTTACTATTTCCCAGTCCCTTGGGAAGCTGTTCCAGGGACCTCCTTCCTGACCTGCAGCCTATTCCTCCACTCCCAATGACCAGCCCTAGCACATCACCTGCAGCATGACTCCCCCATGCAGATGTAGCTCTCCAAGCTCAGTCCCATGCTCTCCTTACCAAGAAGTGAATGTTGCTCAAGCAACCTCACTGCTACTGTGGCTGAGCTGTGACATGTTTGGTGGTTTTGTGGCACGGGGTTAAGATGAAAACAAGGTCCATTTGAATTTCGGCTTTAAATGGGATTTCTGGGCTTTATCAGGTTGTTGGACTTGTGCCACTGGAGCACTGCCCTTCCTCTGCTCCAAAGGCACCACACTGCACTTCTTCACCCCAGCCAAAAGCATCATCATTGTCTCAGTGTTTGCCAGATCTGGGCACATCTCAGGAGGGGCAACAGGCTGCTCAGCTGCACCTGCTTAAATCTGCCTCAGAGCTGGCCTGACAAACACTGGCTGCCAGGCCCATCCTTAGCAGGATGAAGGGTGTGGGTGAGAAACTGAGATTAGTCATTCTAATCATAGGTTAGGAGCTGCTCTTAGGGTCTGGTACAACACCAGCATTTTATCCATCCTCAAGGTAAAGTTTTACTTTACCTTGAGGATGGATAAAATGCTTTCTAAAGCATTTCTGTGCTGTAGCAGTGGAGGTGGCTTTTTCTCCGTCTTTCTCCTGTTCATTCCGAGCAGATATCTGGTATTTTATCCTCCCATCACTGAAAGTGTAGGGATTTTACAGAGAAATAATTTTCAAGTTGTAGAAGTTTTGCAGGCAACTTTCTCCTTTTTGTAAAAACACTGTATTTTTCCAGCATAAAAAGAAGTTGCTCTCAGCCCAGGAGGTACCTCCTAAGAGCCACTTCTCAAGTTTTTCCCATCTCTGATTATACAGTCTTGACAGGAATCAGCCCAGCAGAGCTTTCCACAGCACAGTCTCACTCGAGGTGGCAAAGGGCAGTACATTAACTGTGGCACTGGTGGAAATTTAAGGGCAATGGTTTTAAGCAAGCACATTAATGAGTGAGGAGACCTGGGATAACCCAGGCACTAGGATAAAGGGTTATTTCTGAAGGCACTGGAGTTAATAGCCATGCTGCAGTTTTTTGCTGATATTTACCCTATCTCACCTGCCTGCCCAAAAGCAGCTAAAAACTCCCAACTTTTGGTTTTTCAGGATTGGGAAAATACAACATTTTGTCAGATCTCCCCAGCCAGGTCATGTCATTGCTCTGTGCCTCAGTTTCTACAAGGGGTAAGAAGAAAATAAAGAGACTAGCACACTCTGCTAAAATGTTAAAAACAGCTGTAGAAGTATCCAAATGAAAAATTAGTCAGAAAGCATTAAAATTATTCTGAAACTCTATTATTAAATGCTCTTTCCCTTATGATGATTATTGAGTGTGCTGTGCATATGAAATACCAGACTCTGTACATCCCACAGCCCCCCTTCCCCCAGCAGCTGTTTGGGTGATTTTGGCGCTCTGAGACTGTCTGCCCCTCTGATCTTTTGTTTAATCTGGTCTTTGACTCCTCACCATAAGAGGACTTGCTCCCCAGCCATCAGCTGTAACACAACTCACAGCATGCAGGAGCAGATGCTGTGAGATGCTACCCAAGATGAAAGAAATTTTGCAGGAATGAACAAATCTGAGAGACTTTTGCAGCACAAGGCAAAGGCCGAGAAATATTTGGGGGCTGTAACGAATCAAAGCTGCCCTTCTTGTCCTGCTCCCCCTATCAGTAAAACCCAGCTTTGCTAGCCTGGCTCTGATCCTGAGGCACTTCTGCTTGTCAGTATCTGAACTCACATCATTGCCATGGAAAGCTTGGATGTGAGTTAACATAGAAGTACAGGGTGTACTTGATGAGCTTAATGGACATTTGCAAAACCTGCCATGTGCGTTCACACCCTCCTTTAGCAAGGCAAGTTTTCTCTGGCTTTGCAAAAGTGGAGAAGAAAGAACATGGAGGGAAAAATCTTTCACAGCTGTCCCATGTTCCTTAACAATAAAGTGCTAAAGAGAAATCTCTCCTTTTTATTACCAGTCAGAGTAAGGTTCTGTCTGGGAGAGTGCAGACCCATTCACAGTCCCTCCCAAGCACCAGGGTCTTACTGCTCATGCAGCGCTCTGGGTCCAAAATATCGAGAGTGGCAAGGGCTGCTGGAGCCACCTTCTGTGCAAGGCTCAGCAGCAGCAGAGCTTGAAGGAAGGGCAACTTGTGCCAGCCAAGGAGGCAGAATGTGCCAAACACCCCAACAGTGCCCTCCCTGCTGTTCTCAAGGGAGGAGGGAATTTTGGCAGGTGCTCAGAGGGGAATGTGAAGGCTGCATCTGCCTTCTGTCTCCTTCATCCTTTGGTTGGGGCAGGGAGCACTTTCCTGCTGGCAAAGAGCGGCTGATGACTGCTGCTGGTCCAAGAATGCTACTTATTGATTTTCCTGGGGTGCCTGGAGGAGGATATGGTGCAAGCAATGGTTTAATTGTGTGTGTGTGTAGATTCATTGGCTATCCTGGAGAACTGCTAATGAAAAATGTGTTCAGACAGACTGACTGCATGTATGCAGCAGAACTGGAATGAATAAATAAATAAATATATGGTATTGATATGACCAGAAGTCCTAGATGTTTTGGCCTTTTCCTTAAGTCAAAAGACGTTTCCTTAATTTAGGCCTGCAGTAAGTCCGGGTGCATGTCCAAAAAGAGCTGGTAAACCAGCAGAGCAAGCACCAAACAATCTCTACAGTGACAGTATCTGCTTACAAACCAAGGGTGCAATTGTGCATCTTCTTGGTAGATGGATTTGCACATCTCTAGTGCCATACTTGTGTTTCAGTGATGCACAGTTCCTGGGAACACATGCAGAAGAAGGTGGTGTCTTGTGCCATCACCCACAAGCCCAGCATTCAAACTCCAGAAGCCCCAGGATAGTGAGGGTCTGCTCTAAATTCTGCATTGGCAGGTACCACACATATGGGCACCTGTAATCCTGTAGATGTCCATGTCTGCATGTGGATGTCTGTCTCTTGTGCTTTTTAGAGAGCCGAATAAAATGAATGCAGTTAATTGGGGTGGAAAATCTGCCACAATGTCTGTGACTGCATCTGCAAGCAGCACAGGCACAGGGCCTCCTTTCCCCCATCCTGGCGGGCACCCACCTCAGGTCTGGGCTGGAAAAAGTTTTTCCATGCATTAGAGTCCTGCACAAAAGTTAAGAAAAGTTATGAGGGATAGACAATTCTGTTACAAGAAGTATAGCAATGATAGATGCTGAAGTGATGAGCTGATACATAGCAGAAACCGAATTAATTTCTGGAAACAGCCAAAGGAGGTCAAAAGGAGCAGACTTCACCCAAACCTTATTATTTCAAAATATAAACTTGAATTAAATATTCTCCCAGTTATTTTCAACATTCACAAGTTTTCATTCCCTGTGTCTTTACTCCAAGTGCTCTCTGAAGCACAAAGGAAAAAGCAGTGAAAGCCAGTGAACATGACTGCCAGGAGCTGTGCCTTTCCAGCTTCCTGATGAAATATTTTGAAAAACCTCAGCAGAATGGTCCCCAGCAAATCATTTGCAAATGCTACTCGACTCCAAGCCTGCTGGGGTAGGCTGGAGGAGTTCACTAAATGCCACAGGGATATGCAGTTTGGGAGGAACCAAACTCCCAGGCTGTGGGCATCCTACTCAGTACTGCAGTGGTTTGATTAAATTCTTCCAAGCAAGATAATAACGCTGTGAATAGAGCTTCCTAATTTCATTTCCCAGCACCATGGAGCAGTTATATTTCCATACACGGGTGCAGGACCTTTGCTCACTAGCTTTAATAATCAGTAGAGATAAAGACAGAGTTTATCCTGCATGTCACTGAAAATTGAGGAGTTAAATTCAAGAGACACCAAATCCCTTATACTGGTGTTTCCACAGTGGCAGAGAGAGTAGGCTGGTGGGGTCTGAGAATGATTGATGGTGTTGCTGACCAAATGGAGAATGGTGATTTATGGACAAGCCACAGTCCAAGCCATGCATGCTATTCTGGAGAAAAATAAATGGATTCAGTTTCAGACCTCTTGGAAGGTGCTGGCCAAAGGCTTTCATTAAGTTAGCCTCTTGAATGTGGGCTGTCAAAATATTTTAACATCTGCCTGTGACCTCCAAGCATTTTCCTTTCCCTTCACTGCCTGCTCCAGCCCCAGAACTCCCTTGCAGTCAAAACTGACAGCATTAGCCATTAGAATCACTCTTTGAATTAATTACCCAGAAATATGCTTTCAAATCTTCCACTCCATGTAACAACAAATTAAAGGGCAGCCTGGGTGGGGTTTTACACATCCTGTTTTGGCTGCCCCTTTCCAGCTGATGTGGCCATTAACACCCTGACTGCACTGCTGGCCTCTGCTCTCACTTTCCTGCCCCATGCTTGCTGAGGGAAAAAAAAAAAAGAAAGAAGAAAAAAGAAAAGGGAAAGGGAAAGAAAAAAGGGCTTTAATTTACAAAACCTGTTTAAAAAAATTCAACACATTGATTGAAAGACTAGAGGGATGGTTCAGGAAACAAAGGTCCCTGAGGAAGCAGTGCTTGGCCTTGCGTCTGGGTTGAGACCCTGGGATGTTCCTGTAGTGGCTTAGCAGTTCAGTTTCCTGATTTTCCATTCCTCACTGTACTGCAACTCTGTTCTTACCAGCAAAAAGCATGTCAGGCTGATACTCAGGCTGGGCAGGGGCCATTGCATGGCCAGTGTGAGTGATCCCATGGCAGCACTGAGGCAGCATCGCCTTCTCCTGTTCTGCAAGCTCTCCAAGGGGACACGCAAAGCACAGGGACAACTGGTACCATGGGTACCCCCATGCTGATGACTGATGCTTGTTGTGCAAAGTCTGAGTGTCTCTGGAGTAATAAACAGTGACACACCAAGCTCTGAACTTCTTCAAATCATTCCTGTCCCTTCAGCAATCAAAGTTTTTCTCTGATCATATCTGGAGGTACTGCTGAGATGATCCCCCAAAATGCACACGAGTAGTGCCCAGATGTGTGTATGCCATTTTATTTCTGCCTCGGGGATTTCTCCCCGGCAGCTGGGGTTCCTGGATTCAGCTTCTCTCGAGCCATCCTCAGCTTTCCAGATTGTATCTTTGACAGTCTGGGGCAAGCAGTTTCTTCTCAGCTAGCAGATTCTTCAGGCGACACGGGAAATAAGTACGAGAACTTGTGATCTTCCAGAGGGGGTTTTTTATTAGCTCCAAAAGATCCCTAACGGTCTCAGCACCTTTCCTTTTATCCCCTAACTCTGGGGTGGGGTTTACAGAATGCTGGCATCCCACCAGAACGGACCAATACAAAGCCTTGCTTTTTTCAAACTTACAGGGGCTTGTTTTCCATTGGAAAACAGCTTCTCCCTTGTCCCTCCTGGTTCCCCCCACCATTTAATCTTCTTTTTTTTTTTTTTTTTTTCCTCCATTCTAAGGTTCAAAGAAGAAGCCTGGAAAATACCTTTCATCATTTATTCTGAAACTTTAGGAAGTATTTTTCAGGTATTTAATTTTTTTTAGACCAGTGTTTAAAATTCAGACTCAGTTGAATGCCTAATTTGTATAAAGAATTACCACAGAATTACCACAGTTTAATCCATACCCATTTCTGCCCACAAAATTGGCAAACATCCCTTCTAAGGCAAATAACCTGATGTGTTTTTTCTCTTGGTGAGCTGCTGAGATCGGTTGCACTCTGCTGATGGTTTAGATGCAAACAGGCCCTTGTCTGAGAGCAGCAATTAGCTTTTTCTCAGCGGGTAACTCTCCCCCCCACATCCTGCCTGACAGCCCCTATTTCCACATGGACCCAGTGAAGCCAGCAGGTTGTCTCTGTCTCAGCAAGGGGCTCCCCAGGGTTGGAGAGGGACAGACAGGTACTTGCCAGGATGGGGTGGCCTCAGGGGTCTAGAGGAAGCCTGAGGGAATGACATCTGCAGCTGCATCAGCTCTAGAGGAATAAATAAAGGGCATTGTTCTGCCAGTCCCAAGAGGTGCTGTGATTGCTAGAAATGGTTAAAATAATTTTCACCTACTTTCTTCTTCCCCACACTCCCTTCACCCTTGATTTTGTCTTTCCCAGGCAGCCTCTCGCAAACACTCCCTCTGCAAACACTCCCTTATGCAGAGCTGATAGAAGGGAGCAGGACCCCCTCAAGCAGGAAAAGAGAAATCAAAGGGCTTGGGGAGAACAGGGAAAATAAATAAATAAAAGGGCTTGTTTATCTTTTTATTAATAGCAGAGTAGTGTTCCCAAGAGGATAGGCCAATCGTAACTCTAATCCAGCCATGTAAAACTGCATCTCTGACTGGTTTCTGTTTCTTTTTTTCTCTTCTCTTTTCCAGGGTTAATTACTGGGAGAGAAAAGTGAGACATTTAATTCTTGCCTCCTCAGATCTCCTCTCCCTCCCCAGTGAACCACACAGAACCTAAGTGTTTGCCCTCAGACCACAGAGCCCAGGCCGAGCTGTCCCAGTTGCTGCCACATCCGTGCGGCCTCGGTGACACTCTCAGGCTGTATGGGGATGAGGACAGGGACAAATCCTCCATATCGCACAGCGAATGGGTTACTGACAACAGGGGGTGGTTTTAATTTGTGTTTTTGTGAGGAAACATTCAGCTGGGTCAGTGACACTGCTCTGCCCTTACCTAGGGAAAATGAGCATAAACTACACACTGCCTGGCAGCAGGATGGCCTCTTGACATGTCTTGAAAGGGAAGCAGGAGGAAGTAGCTGTGATGGGCAGATAGGCTTTGAAACACATCCCAGGGAAGGAAACATTAGAGCTGTAGATATTCATGTGAGAAGTGGCCCTGTTCTGCTGTATCTGCAATAGCAGTGCAGAAAGCTGGCCAGTTTAATGACACCATCCTGATTCTGGGATGTCCACCAAAGACTTGCTGGCTATTCCCAGCGTCCTGCTACAGCAGAACCCTCCATGATGAAGTTTCTGAACTATATTTCGTGCTTGGGATCTGGCCTAGAAACTGGAGACTTTTATTTTAGGATACATGAGAGAGGATTTTCAAAGAGCATATCTCATCAAAAGTCAAAGGGAATGAAGAACCTGACCTCCTTGTGTGCAGCTGGGCCTCTCTCCCCAAGCTGCTATGGCTTCCCTTTCAGGACAGCAAAGTCTTATCTATCCTGCTTGGCAATTAATCTAGTTTGTAGCCATCAGGGATATTCTTGAAAAAAAGCAATCCCAGTGGTCACCTGTGATGTCCAAATCCACCTTTAACTGTGACACAGCTTGAAACTGCAGCAAAGTTGGTGTGGGAGAGACAAGGTCAGCACTGACATGTGTCACAGCAGTTCTATTAATAAAATTAAGTATCAGTAATTTTGCCAGAGTCTCACAGACTCCTCCAACCCACCTTTCTGCAGGTGACCAGTCTCATCACCAAACCCCGTGGCTTCCTGAGCAGGTTATCAGCATCTGACCTTCTGCACAAGAGCAGATGGCAAGTGATTTTGTATGAGTATCCACAAATATGCAGTGTGAAGAATAATTTCCCAGAAATCATGGTGAAGGGAGAGGAAAGGTCTGGTCTGAAGTGCTTTTTTTCTAAAGCTTCTAATGGGGGAAAGGAGAAAAACAAGAAATGATAAGTGTCTGGGTGGGGGAAGAGGAAGGGAAAACTGCCTCTTAGGGCCTGGGATACGGCACATCTCTGAAACTGCTGAGAGGGATGTAGCCATCTCTGCAAATCAAGATGAGCTGGCTGGCCAATGAAGCATGCCCGGCATTTTATTTCTCATATTGTTTGGAGATAGGGATTCAGCTGAGTGCATTCAGCAAATAAAGATCAAATAACCTGCTGTGAATAATGTTTTAAACCTGGGTTCCTATCAGGATCTAGTTATAAGCCCATATACTCTGTTGGATAAAAAATAAGTTACACATGGCTGGAGGCAGTATTACTTTCTAAGGAAGATGAAATCTGTTTTGAAATAGAAAATGTTCAGTGATTCCCCCTCCTCTTTTTTATTTTTTTGAAAGGCCTAAACCACAAAAAGCTGCCTGATGGAGAGGGTGGAGGAGGGTCCACCAATATTTCACCCACTGCCTCTGGGTCTAGAGCTAAGGATTTATGCTGAAAGAGGGAGTGATTCCCAGGAGGGGAGGAGAGGGGAGCCCTCATTGCCAGCAGGGTTGGCTGCTCTGCCTGGAATCCAGCTAACTCTGTTGCACTAAGCTCCTTAGCTGTGCAGAGAAACAAGCCCCTGGCAAGCTGATCTTTTCCTTGGGTGATGATAATCAAGGCCTTGGCTGCCAGCTATGGGGGAACCACCATTTGCTGCTGTTCCTCCCTGGGATGTGGCACCTGGACCAGCACAGGCCCTGCAGCACCGGGGGTTTCTGCGGAGCTGCTTGTGCATGGATGTGGTGTGTGCTTCTGAAAGGCACCGTGCTGCATAAACATTCCTGCTGATCTTAGTGAAGTGTTGATGGAGAAAGGTACCTTTCCATAGCAGTGTGCCAATGCAGCCCTTTCCCTTTTCAAGGAGAGTCAGCAATACCTCACCTCTGCATGTGGAAAAACACACTGGAATTATAGAAAATGGCTACTGAAAGTTTTCATCATTATTTCAGAACTACTTTGACTGTGGCATTTTACTTGACCCTGTTGTTTTGCTTCCCTGATTTGTCCTTCACCTTTTCTCACATGAGTCAAAGCTTCTGGCTTTTAATGAGTCTCAAAGAGTTACAAAAAAATCTGCATAAACCCTGTATTCGCTCTTCAGTAGTCCTTCAGCCAGACAGATGGTTGAAAATTTTCCCTCTAATCTGTTTTTTTTTTTTTTGAAAAGAAGAGACATGTTTATTGTGTGAAGTATCTGCCTCACAGCAAAAACTTCAATTATTCCTCAGAAAAACAAATATTAAAAAATGAAAACATTTTGACGGAAACCCTAAATACTTCAGCCAAAAAAAAAAAAAAAGAAAAAAAAAACTGATCCCCAATGTGTGTGGTTTTGTCTCTATTAAAATACTTTGATTTGGAAATGCTGCTGCACAGGGGATTTTGTCAGAGCAATTCTCATTCTCGTTGCCCACAATGGACTGAATGCGCTAAATCTGCGGCCTCCTTGGCGGTGGGCATGGCAGAGATCTGGTGGGCACTGCCCCCCTCTTGAGGGAGAAAATCCTCAGAGAAGGAGCATGAGCAGGAGGTCTCACCTACAAAGACAGGGAGCCTGGAGTGTTTCAAATCTGACTAGTATGAGATACCACAGGGACATTACTAATATCAAATATCACTGCTTGTGAATATGATATTTCAGGGTTCATATTTCATTTAAAATACTGAATTCAGAAAAAAAGCCATGCTTTTTGTACTTTTGTTAATGCCTTTGGCAGGAAGTAGCACATTGCTCAACCAGCTTTAGTCACAATGAGGTGTGGTTAAATGTTTATCCAATGTGGTTATCAAGCCACCCACCTCAGGTGCCTTTCCAATGCAGGCCTGGAGATTCACACATGGGCAACCAGGATGTGTTTCCTTTTTTCCATGAGTGGTGTGGGATGTCCGACCTCTAACCCTGCCATGCTGCTCTGCAGCTGTTAAGTACTGACTCCTGGAGCATTAGACTGGATGCTGAGGAGATGGGGAGGATATTCCTCCTCATAACAAAGTGCTCATATTTGCTTATGCATTAAGATCAAACTGTTCTGCAGAGCATAAATGGAAAGATGGACAGTTTTCAAGTCTTCTGGCAAGAACACAGGGAGAAAAATTAGACACTTTCTTCACTCCCTCCAGACTGAATGAGTGGTGGGAAGGAGAGAAGGGCTGCAGGTACACCCAGCCCCATTAAGCCAGGTTTGTTCTGCCCACTCTCCAGGCTGACCAGCACACACTGCAGTGCCATGGCGTGGAGCCCAAGCAGCTAAACAAACCCAGGCTGTCAGCGTGGTGTATTAGCTCTGATCCAGCGCCATCCTGATGTGGTCATCTGATTTCTGGTCAGCTCAGCACCTCGTCAGCGCTTGCTTGCCTCTCCTTAGTGGACCCAAGGCAGTCATCTTTCATGTCTTTCTCCTCTTCTCTCAGCCTGCCAGGGTTTCATCTGCATATTTACAAGACAAACTGATTTTCCTGATTCATGACAAAAATAAATTTCATGATGAATTAAGAGAAGGTGTCTTGAAAATTTAAGAAGCCTACAAGTATTTCTCCTGCTGCAGCTCAGGCCTAAAATGTTCCTGTTGGGATAAGTGGAAATATATCCCCTGCTTCTTTCAGTCTGCAGCTTAAAAAGCAACCCCCAATTTTCCAGCAACAGAGAGAGCTATGAGGCCTGGAGAAGTATTACACTCTTGATTACAGCTTTGCTGAAAACCATTGTTCTGATGCATCTGGAGACAAGATAATAGGCAGTGTTTTAGTTTAAAATAAGAGGCATTTCATGAACAAAGATCCCAGTGTGCATAGACAGGGGAATATTGAAACTGTCTGTTGGTGCTCTCTAGATTTGCCTGTCTGGATTGTACAGCCACTAAGTTTTCCCAGAGAACTTTTGAGAAGCCGCACCAGCAGCTCCTTGCAGTGGATCCAGAGAGCCAGTAGTGCCAGCTGAGAGAAACTTAAGTATGTGGAGAAAGAAAGAGCCTTTGTAGATCTCATCCTTTTAGTACTGGATATAGTAACTTTTTCTTGCTTTCTTCACCTGCCACTGTGTTGTGCAGTTGGACACTGTAAATAACATTTTTAATTTGTATTTTCTCTTCCCTGAGTTTGAGCTTAGTCTGTTTTCAGCATGGATGATTTGATATTCAGGCACATTTTACTGCAGTAATATAGTTGTTCTTAAAAGTATGGTAGTGGAATATCTTTAAAGACCCAACTTCCTTGTGAATTATTGCAGATCACCTACAGCCTTGCAGGAAACATTCATTTAATGGCATAATCTGAGCTCTGATGTTGCAGAGGTCCAGAGAAGATGTGTTTCCAAGTGACCACGTAATGGTCAGGTAATGGTCACGTAATGGTTCCTGTCACAGAAAGAATGTCTGATTGTACTGAGCTTCCACATAAACTCGGGAGAAGAGAACAGATTAAGAAGTCACTGTCAGTCTCTGAGAGCAGAAGTTGCCTCTTCAGGTGAATCAGCAGCCTTGGACACAGCAAAAAGCAGATCCAGTGGAAGTTTTGTATCACCAGCCTCAGCCAGAGCTGCTCCATCACCATTTGTATTGTGCTGGTTTTGCTGCGTGTGGATCACTGAAACAGACCTTGAAATCTGCTAGCAACCAATTGCATTTGAACAGCTCAGATTTAATAATGAATATCTTCTGCTTTTCATTAGGGATGTGCAGCTTCCAGGCTTCCTGATATGAATCCAGAGGAGCTGGCAATAAAGGGAAACCAACAGCCCATGCATAATGGAACTGGGTTTTATGCCGACACCACTCTCTCTTTTGTCTGAAACCTTTGTGAGCGGATATAGAACTCCTAGGGGACTAATTGTGTGAGATGGCAGGTTCTGTGCAAGGTTCAGGCCACTTCCTCTAGCATTTCCCATCTGACCAGTGTCAACATCTGCAGTTCCAGTTCTTGGTGTTCCACCTCAGGGATCCACTTCAGTGTGTCTTCATCCACCTGAATTGCTCAGCACACAATTTGCTCTCCTCTGAGAGCAAACTTCTGCCCCTCTGGTTTGGACTCTGAACTCCTTTCCAAATGTTCCAGTGTACAGAGCGACCAAGCTGCTCTCTAACTTCACATCTAAGCTTTCCCCAGGGCTCTTCCATGACATGTCTCCTGCCTCTGCTCTGCTGGTACCTTGCTGTCTTTCAGAGCTGAAGTAAATATGATCACTTTGGATTTGGCATGAGGGGAAGGATCTTGACTTACTGACCTGGGGAGAAGTTGAAAAATACTTCATTCATACTGCCTTCTGAAACAATCCACTTAAACTGACAAGTCTCCCAAGTTTATGTTTTCCAAGGAAAAAAAAAGCACTGTGCTTTGTTTTGAACATGAAGTTTCATGCTCAGTTCAGATGACAGTGGTTTAACACCTCACCCACAACTCAACGACTGTGACATTGTAGTTTCTTTCCTGTGAGCTTCCCCATAGACTTTACATGCCAAAGACTTCTGTTCCTCCTCCCAGCTCAGTTACAAGGACATCACAAAGTGGTCTGGATAGGCATCACAGTCTAAAGGTCAGATGTTGAGGCCTTTGCCCAGCTCTGCTGCTTACTGGACCATTACCCTTCCATGGGCCATGCCTTCCTCCCTCTCTACAAGAGAGTTCAGATCTACTTTCCCAAGAGGTGGGTGAAGGACAAAAGGGCGCAGCACCTCTGCCAGCCATGAAGAGACCTGTTAGCCCATGACAGGCAGACAGACAGGCACAATGGGCATGTGCTTGGAAAGAGAGTCCTGAACACACCATGGAAAACACAAAGACACATGTCTAGAAAAATGCTGAGCAACTCAGAATAGGAACATCCTAAAAGGATTATCTATCTTGGAGAGGAAAGCAAAAGTACAACCCTCTGTTTCTTTATGCAAGGGGTTGGATTCTTCTCACTTCTTCGAGGCAGATATTTCCACTTGAGCTGGGCATCCCAGGCTCCAATTATAGCCAAGGACAGGCATAGGCAGTCAACCTAATGTGTGTAATAGCATGAGATGAACTGCACTTTAAAAAGCCTATTATTCTTTCTAGCCTGCAAAATAAACCTACGATGAGTGGATTAGTTCTCCAAATAAGAATATGAAATTAATCTCATTCCTGATTTCTGGGTATCTCAGTGCAGAGTTCTCCACCCTCCTACAGTTTGATAGTGGATTGGTCACAAAAAGACTCCACAGCTTCCACAAACTGGATTATTGAGTTCAGCTTCTGGAATTTTTAACCAGACCAGGCGGGGGGTGGTATAAAATACCTGTGGTTTAAGGCTATTTGAACACTTCCAGAACTGTCTATCTTGTTTTCTTGTCTTTCCTGCAACAAACAACAGGCTAAATTTCCTATGTCAGGTAATGCTAAATCATACCTCAATTTATAAACTCCTTTATGTCTTGAGATACTGGTCATTATGGGTGACAGTAATTGAGATGGACTGTTGGAGATTAATTTACTGCAGCCTAAGGTATGTATCAGACCAAATAGATGTTCCTTAGCAGCAGTGAAATGAAGTGTGAGCCACAGAGCACCTACCTCTGTCCTTAGTCCATGTGGCAAGCCAGTTCTGGAATTAAATAATGCTTCTGGGGACATTTTTAAGTTCTATGGACTTTCTGACCCCAGGAGTCTGCAGATTGGAGGCTGAAGTCCATCATGCCAGACTAACACATCTTTTCTGCCAGAGTGCCTTTTGTCTTTTGGCTGTGAGTAACCATAAAATGTACAAAATATCCCAAACACATCCTTACTACTGCCTTGGCATCTGTTTTTCCCTTTTCTCATGAAAACATTGTTCTGATGACATTTCTTCTGTCATGGATGACTAATAAATGAGTCTTCCAAAAGAAAGATTTACAAAGGACAAGGGTTCTCCTTTCCCTCCCTGAATTGCTAATTTTTTTACTTATGTAGAACCCAAGTGCATGACTTTTCAAACTGTTAAATTTCTTTCACGTTTTCATCTACTTCCATGGCATTTCCCTTTCTCTGTGTGTAGCTGAGCCCCTGCTCTGCTCCTGCCCCTGTGCTGCCACACAGCTTCCACTCACCAGCCTTCACCACCCCATCAGTCCTTCCCCACCAAAACCCAGCAGGACCCAGCCTGCAGCCACAGAGTTAATTGGAGGCAATGACAATGCTGAAGTTAATTAATCCCACCAAGTCAACAGCAGGAACTTCCTGATTTCTCATTGCTGCTCTCAGCACATCTGATGAGAAGCTCCCACCAGGAAAGGACCTCATCCTGGCCACCAAAGCCAGTGCTGGGGAATTCACCCACCCCAGTGCAAAGCTGACATTTAAGCCCTGCCTGCTCTCTGGTCTCTCACACAGCTCCAAGGATGAAGGGCAAAAGGGCTTCATTAAACCTCAGCCTGTAACAAACCACACACACCTCTCACAGCTGAGCCCCCATGCCCTCACTGTCAGGCTTCATAACACATCTCATTCCCAGGGAATTCACTCCTCCCACCGCCTCCTTGATGATGGTGCTGTCTGCATCCTCAGCTGCCAACAAGCTGCAAAACTTTGGTGCATTTGGATTTTGGCCACTGCGCATCTGTAAGCCCTGAGGATAATCAGTCCCTGCTGAGCTGCAGAGACTGGGAGGCTGCTCCTGTTAACCAACATCTCCTGAAGCTGACCTTGTAAGTCTTGTAAACCACCAAGAAAAGGTGCTGTATTTAAAACTGGGAACAGTGGAGTCAGGGCAGAGAAACACAGGGAAAGGAAAGTGCAAGACCATTGTCACTGTGCTGCCCCCTGCTCCTTCAATCTGTGCCCCAGCTTTGGGGTAATGGAAATCTAACCTTGCTCTGAATTACCCCTACCTCAGATTCCTGAATCCAGTTTCATGCCATGAAAACTAGGCTTGTCCCCAGCTGTTTGTTCCAGATTTATGAAGTTTTCTTCACTGCACCTGCTTTCCAGCAGGTTTATTATCAGCAGCTGCTAACAAGCACTGCTGGCTTGGTGGCTTGCTACAATTCCTCTGTTTATTTGCTTGGGATTTTAGTAGGGTTGGCACTGAAAAATCTTTGTTCAACCCATTGGTTTGAGTTGCTGGCAAGGAAGAATAGAGTGATGACGCATAAAATGTCTTGGAAAACAGAAATACCTATGTTGGAAAAAATGAAGTCTTTCAGTTTGTAACCCAGGCAGAAAATCACTGTAAATCGCTGAAATCCAGGAAGAGCACTGGAGCCCATTCATGCATTCATGTTAGTGAATTTAGGTTCTTTGGAAGGAGCAATTAACATTAGTTATTTTCAAGCAGAAGTTGGCATTCTTTAATCTGTGAATTTTCCCATAATTTATTAACACTTACACATCTTTCTTTTCTGCAGAAACACTGCTGGTTTCAATTAGCGCAAATTAATCAATAGCAGGGGGCCCACACTGAGTTCCAGTGAAAGGCAGGTGAGGAGCACTGGCTGCATGTTAAACACAGAGGTATGTAAAAGTGACAACTGGAGATGTGCTGTGGAGCTGAGCAGCAGGGCAGGGAGCGGGGGGAGCTGCACAGCTCCAGGGCTGCAGCACAGCGTGTGCTGCGTGATGGAAATGCCTGCTTTTAATTATGGCTGCAAAACTTTAGTAAGAGTGTGTGTGTGTATGTTACAAGCCTCCCCTTGTGCCTGCTCCACAGATGATGAGAGATGTTTGAACTCCTGCTTGCCACGGCATGGGATCATTCCAGGTTTGTTTAATCTCAGGCTGGAAAGCTCATTTTTGCTCGGTTTGTCGGTCAGAGAGGGGCTGTATCAGTTACACCTGCACACAGTTAGTGGTGCATGGATCTGCCTGGGGCTCTCTATGGCTTCCTGGTCTCAGCTTCCCCACACATCCCTGGTCCCATGCCCACTTCTGCAGGTAGTACCAGAACCAGATGCCCTGGGCCCTGGGGCATTCTGGTCCCTAGAAAGCTATGGAGTTTTGGTCATTTTCAAAGCACAGCCCTGATGCTCACTGCTGGTCAGACCACCATCCTAGAGCTGTCAATGGAGAGAATCAGAGAGAGTGAGAGGAAAATCAGTGGAGAAAGCATTTTTCAATTTAAAAGGCATAATTTGTTTGAATTAACACAGTGATTGTTTATTTTACTTGGATAGTCAGATACAACGTCTGATTTCTTCTCTGGTCACAGAGCAATCTGCAAGCTCTGAGCAGGATCAGCCTACCACAGAATCCCAGAAGGGTTTGAGTTGGAAGGGAGCTAAAAGATCATCCTGTTCCAACCCCCTTGCTGTGGGTAGGGACACATTCCTCTAGACCAGCTTTCTCAAAGCCCATCCAACCTGGCCTTGAACACTTCCAGGCCTGGGGTGACTACATCTTTTCTGGTCTACTTGTTCCAGTGCCTCAACACCTCAACAGTAAATAATTGCTGCTTAATATCCAACCTAAATCTTCTCTCTTTCAGTTTGAAGCCTAAATTACTCTTTTACTCCTTTTTTTCCCTCTCTGTGTTATGTGCAGGCAGGGCTTTCCCTACTGCTGCTGTTCCAGCTCCTCTGTGCTGGTGTGTTTCTGAATGTCCCTACCAAGCCATCGCAGCATCTGCAGCCTCAGCACAGACACCCTTAGACCTTGTCCACATGGTGCTCTCACTGGATATGAAAAGCCACACTGTACCTGCTTTTTTTTCCCCACATCTGCAGGATCAAACCATTGCAAACTCACATGTTCCTCTCTTTGTCTTTCTTCCTGCCATATCCCAGGCAGCAGCAGCAATAATCATTCCAGGATCAAAACCTACTTTCTAATATCCAGCTTTGGTTGATGATGATGTATGAAGCAGAGAGAAAAGAGACAGCTTGATTTTCATAGGCTAGGTGTTGACCCTGCTGGGCTTAGTGTAGCATGAAAGTAGTTTTGACTAGTAAACTGAATAAATATACCAGGGAATCTGTAGAGGGACAATATATATGCAACACTAAGGTGCCATTTTTGCAAAATGACTTTGATTCATCAGAAGGCTAAGATGATGCCCAGTGCATTAGAAATCCTGTGAACAGAAGCTCAGGGAAATATTTAAATTCATAATCTGTTTGCAGGAAACAGCTTCCTCTTCTACTTCAAAATGTGAAGCCATTTGGCAGAGCAGCTCAGGGCAAAGCCCATGGGACATGGTGCTGCCAGGCAGCCCAAGGGATGCAGCAAGGAGGTGAACAAAGGCCTCCCTGCTGCACTGCCAGATCTGCAAGAGCCAAGAGAGTCCCCAGCATGACAATGTGGTAGAAGGAGCAAGAGGTGGTTTGTTAGGAGAAAAATTATGTGTCCTGTGAAATTCCGTCTAGGTAGAAGCAGTTAAGTAAATGGTTGGGAGCTGGTTTCTTTGCAGTAGAGGACTTGACAGAAGGGTGATAACAATAATGGTTATTTCAGCTCACAGAAACTCTTCTCAGGCAGGGCCCTGTGGTTCTGGCATGTCCTTCAGTGCTTAGTGCTCTGGCAAGAGGCCCATTTTTCTGCATCTGCACCACAGCACCCTCCGTGGCACAGGACTAAAATGTTGACAGATTTAGATTTCAGGTGTGTCACAAAGCAAGAGGTATTCTGGTTGAATCCAGAGAGATCTGAAATTGATCCTCAGCTTTTGGATCAGCTCAACTGATCGAAACTCAAGGGTGGCTGTGCCCATGACTCCAGTGTGAGTCTACCTCAAAGGGCAAATCCTGTTCTTTGTTCCTGTGGAAGGGGTGCTGAGAAGCACTCCTTATGTTACCAGGATTTTTATGGATGCACTATGAAAGAAGCACAGACTCAGCAGACATCCTACTCTGTTGCGGTGTGTTTTCCAATGATTGCATTTGTTTACATTACTCCAATTTTATTTAACCCAAGACACCCCCATTCTCCTAAGCTCTGGGAACCTCCTATTTAGTTGTCAATCTTATGTTATCCCTACCTCCTTTTCCAGAACCTCCCTTGTCTGTCTCCCCTGTGAGCCAGCCTCTTCCCTAATCCCCGCCTGGGAAATCCCCTAATCCTCGATGCCCCATTGGCCCACGTGACCTTCTCCCCTCCCCTTGCTTTCCCGGTTGGCTGTGTATCCCTGTCACATTACTTGTAACTCATCCCTAACCTTGTCCTCATTGGTTCTCAGTTCAAGCCCTGCCCCTTTTGTTAGGGGTATGAAATCCCTTGCAAAGCCCTTGTCAGCGGCTTGGGGTTTGTCTCTTAAGTTAAATAAACCTCTTTTGTTTCCACCCCAAGTCTGGTGTCGCTGTTCTCTCTCCCTGTGCTAGACCTGCAATAGCTGGGATTGGCAGAGCTCGCAGGGGGACTGTCGCACCCCTGTTGTCGCTCAGCCAGGAAACCACACACCGAGACACCACTCAAAATACTTTTGGAGCTGTATCTTCCCTGGCAGGAGCCAAAATGGCCAATCTCTGTGTGTGCTCCAAACTGCTCAGATGTAATCCCAATCTGGCATAAAACCATATGGTCATTTTAACAGGATGCTGCTCTCTCCTTAGTGAAAACATTTGTTAAAGGATTCTAGCACATCTTCACAAATTATGGGACATTTCCCTTTAATTCCTGCAGCAGCAGGCAATAATAACAAAAAACCTGCATCTGTTGTCTTCATTTACACTCCAGTGCCTGATTGTGATTTTTTGGATTGTCCTTGAATACATGGACTGGGAATTCTGCTATCCAAAATTACAGCCCCCCCATGGTGAAGGTTCCCCTCACCAAGCTGGGTTAGTCTGGAGGTAAAGGAACCACCTTATTTGTGCACAGCATAGCACATGGCTACTCATAATCAAAGAAGATCAGGCCTCTTATCATTGCTGTTTTACGGTAGAACAATAAATATCTGGATTGAGGTCAGCGGATTTTGTGGACAAGAGGACACTATATATTTTTCCTTCAGAGCAACAATGGCTTCCACTGAGGAAACGGCAAATACAATAAAGAAAATCTTCTCATATTGAAATACATTTTTCTATTAAATATAGAGGTCAAGGAGGAAGAGTGAGAGAGGAAGAGATCATGGCAAAGGTTTATTTAATATAAGCTACATTTTTTTTTGAGTTACAGAGGATAAATTGAGCATTTTAATGTATTCCATAATGTTGCAGAAACATGACATTGAAGTTAGCACAGAAATCTATTTCAGCTTTTATTTAGCAGCTGTGTAGCCTTTCAGAATGTGAACTTTAATAGGAGTAGAGTTAACAACCAATTGTCTTCACTCAGGCATGATCATAATCTGATTCATGAACACATACTCTTCTCTATTGCTATTTGTTTAATTTTCCATCCTTTGAAATAAGTGCTCAAATCCCTGTTCTGGCTCCTAGATCAAGACTTAGGGCTCCTGTGTGTTTTATCTGCTTCTGTGAAGGAGAAGCACTTGGGAGAAGAGAAGCACACTCCAATCATTCAGAGAGATTTTGCTGCTCTGAGAAAACTTCCATAGCCCAGAGTTCTTCCCAAACTGATCTATCTTGCAGTCATTTTCAAGAAAATAAAATCAGAATTTTCTTCCTCTGGAATTCATTGAAATATGTCTCCAACTTCAAAGAGAGGTTTTTCAAAAAAATTGTTTCAAGTTGCAAAATTCACTAAAATTAGTTTCTCTCTCTCTGTCTCAGTCTCTCTCTCTCTCTCTCTTTCTCTCTCTCTCTCTTTTTAAGGGGGGAAACAGGTATTTGATAGATATATATTTTGATAGGAAAAAAAATACTGTGATGGGAGAAATCACACCATGCAGGGTATGCTTTTGCCCTGCCCATGATGTACCAGAACAACAGGAGCCACTTTCATTAAAAACACACTTAAGAACAACAAGAACTTTGTAGCAGTAGATGAACAACTTTCAAAAATACAAAGAATGAAGAACGAACAACAAGCAAGCCCTGTTCCAGTCTACTTGCTGGCTTTTTGATTGATAGGCTGGAGGAAAGAAGCAGCATCTCTTGATTTCACTGCTGGGTTCCCTTTCTGCATGCCTGTTGGAGAAAAGTGACAGCTGAGTGCAGAGCCATGCACATGCTCCATCAGGTGTTGTTTTCTCAGCATCACCGTTATCACATCTGAAAGCCCCATCCAGAGGTCTCCTGCACTGCCCTGTCCCAATCCCTTCCTCTGAGGCTCATGAGGTCTGATCAAAGAGGCTGTCCTCTCTTTCACCTTCCACTCACCTCTGGTGAAGGCAAGGAAAGGGAGGGAAGGCACAGGGGAGGAAGGAAGTCATAGTGAGAGGTGTAAATGAACAGAGAAGGAAAAAGTTATCCACCCAAAAAAAGTACGCAGAATGAGCGTGGCTGACAAACTGTCACTGCCGGTGTCCTTCACTTCCCTCGCTGTCATTTGTAATTCATCAGAACCCGAGAGAAGACTCAGAATCATAACAGGGTGGCATCTTCCATCACAAGAAACTCCGTTCTTCTAATTAACTTTCTCACTGACCCGGAGACAAACACTCTGTGTGTGTGTGTATGGTGCACAGAGACAGTCTGAGAGAGGGATTGCACTCTGATGTCGCCACGTTTACAACACTGCTGTTTGATTGGTTTGTGGGGAGAGGGGGGGATTAATTTGTGCCTCTAAAGCATGCATGGATAGTCTTTAAATTTGCTTGAAACAGAGCTTTCCTTTGCCTGTTGTGATCCGCCCTTGTCTGAAGGGAAACGTGCTTCCTGTGCAGCACAGCAAACAGCTTGGAGAGTCCATCCAGGTAATTCTGAAGGAGTTTTCTGAGTCCTTTTGTGCGAAAAACAGATTTCTGGGCCTCATACCTCTGTCATGGATGTTGACTTTACACAACTGCTACCAAACCCACCCCTCATCACTCTTACAGACAAGCAGATGGAGGGCCATAGCTGTGCTCCAAGGAGGACCACACCAAATCAGACCAAAGAGTCAGCTCATGCCATCTCTTTTCTTAAGCAGTAATTGATGTTCAGGAGTCATTCTTAAAAATTGGGTGGAAAAACAGGTGTAAACATCTCAATTTCTTGGTCAGTGGTTTGTGGCTCAAAGAATCCCATAGATTTGGGGACAGGTGATGTTATAATCTGCACAGGGATTGAGTTGGGGAGAGGTCACAGGAAGCCAGGTGCACAAAAACAAGGTTTAAAAAAGCTTCAAGGTTTCCAAAATAAGATTGCAAGGCTTTGAAAAAGATATGCTAAAATGTAGTCAGCCAACCATTGCAGAAAACTTGATATTGGAGAACTGATTTATTATCAATGCGATGAGATGAAATAATTTTTTAATGTTCCTTTTGTAATTGAGCAGTAAGATCCTAATGGACTATAGCCAAGCTGGACCTAAATGTTAGAGCAAGCTACCCTGAAAGCAGTAACTGCCTGATGCAACAGCCTGGAAATCTTGGGGTGACTTGACATAAATTAACAAGTAGAGGTTTATAATGCATTAAATATGACAATTAATCTTACAGTCAGTGAAGCAGCTTCTCTGTGACTTATTTTGATGTCAAATTACATTTTATTTTCTCTGAATCCCCTGGTCTCACTCTAGATGCAATAAATTTTATATTCACAACACCAATCACTAGAGTAAAAACTGTTAAAGAGGAAGGTAAAAATGGAGTAGCTTATTCAGAAAATAGCTGGCTATAGCAACCTTATATAATCTATGTCTCTCAAAATCACTTATTACTTTAAGGAGGTGGGATTAGTGGCCACACAGTTTACGTGAACCCTGTCCAGGCTGCAGACTCTTTCCTAGGGCTGCAAACAGTTCTCTGTGGAACCCACATGCCATAATGCCAGGTAAAGCTCAGCCAACAGTGCTGCCTCTGCCATGAAGCACAAAGCCTTACCACAGTTATTATGTTCAATTAGGTTTCCTTTCCTGTCTAGTTTGAGCAATTACATCTGAGGACTTNTCTTTCTTTCTTTCTTTCTTTCTTTCTTTCTTTCTTTCTTTCTTTCTTTCTTTCTTTCTTTCTTTCTTTCTTTCTTTCTTTCTTTCTTTCTTTCTTTCTTTCTTTCTTTCTTTCTTTCTTTCTTTCTTTCTTTCTTTCTTTCTTTCTTTCTTTCTTTCTTTCTTTCTTTCTTTCTTTCTTTCTTTCTTTCTTTCTTTCTTTCTTTCTTTCTTTCTTTCTTTCTTTCTTTCTTTCTTTCTTTCTTTCTTTCTTTCTTTCTTTCTTTCTTTCTTTCTTTCTTTCTTTCTTTCTTTCTTTCTTTCTTTCTTTCTTTCTTTCTTTCTTTCTTTCTTTCTTTCTTTCTTTCTTTCTTTCTTTCTTTCTTTCTTTCTTTCTTTCTTTCTTTCTTTCTTTCTTTCTTTCTTTCTTTCTTTCTTTCTTTCTTTCTTTCTTTCTTTCTTTCTTTCTTTCTTTCTTTCTTTCTTTCTTTCTTTCTTTCTTTCTTTCTTTCTTTCTTTCTTTCTTTCTTTCTTTCTTTCTTTCTTTCTTTCTTTCTTTCTTTCTTTCTTTCTTTCTTTCTTTCTTTCTTTCTTTCTTTCTTTCTTTCTTTCTTTCTTTCTTTCTTTCTTTCTTTCTTTCTTTCTTTCTTTCTTTCTTTCTTTCTTTCTTTCTTTCTTTCTTTCTTTCTTTCTTTCTTTCTTTCTTTCTTTCTTTCTTTCTTTCTTTCTTTCTTTCTTTCATGAAATATGCACACAATACAGCCTCCCTCCTTGCATGGATAAGATTATCTCTTTATACCATGTATGAGGAGATCAGTGGGAAGCTAAGCACATTGCAGAGCCTACCATGTGTCTGGGAGGCACTTTAAGAAGTTTATGAGGGCAGCAACATGTCATTTGCCTCGTCATTTGCAAAAGATACATGAAACAGAGTCAGGCGAGCAGAGGATGTAGTGTTGCTTATTGCAGGAAATTTGATGGGTCCTTCCATGGAGAGAGAAGCAGGATGACCTTGGGGCTCACTAGTCCTGCTGAAAACAGGTAGATGAGATTAAAACAGTTGTCAGTATTTGTGCACATGCAGCCAGAAGTTCTGGGAAGAGCCAGAAGAACCCAATCAATTGGAGCTGGGGTCAGCTATAAAGGTGGGCAAAGTGGATAGAGTGTATAGATGAAGAAGGGGTTTATATAAATTTGACTTTGGGGATTGACTGACACATGATCAGTAGATTGGGAGTCACCTTGACAGCAGAGCCCTCAGTCCCCTGGTAAGGAAGGTCAGGTCCTCCACCTCAAGCACTGGCCAATATTTCTGGAGGACCAACATTCAGGCTCTAGAATCTAAATGCTCTTTTGGGTTTTCCAGACTGTTTAATTCACTCATCTATAATTAATGCTGGTGTTTAGCAGGGCACGGTGGGATGTCTGTTGAGAGGTCATGGATTCATTTATTCAGTCTATAAATTAGGAAAAAAATAGTGGCCCCAAATGTAAGCAAGACAGAGCTGAGGAAAGGATTGCAAGCCAAAAACCATTAGCAGGAGCTTGCACACTCTGTGTGTGTGTATTAGCCCCGGGATCAGCAGAGTGGGGGCCTGGAGCCTCCTGATCGCTGACGTGAGATGAAAAGCTCTCCAGCAAATGGGCCCTGATTTCACCTGCACTCAGCTGCCAAGGGGGCTGTTTCTGAATGGCCAGGTGTGACCTTCTACCCCAAGCTTTGCCAACTTGCACATGGCTGAATGAATCTGCTAAAACGATCAGCTGGGACATGGCTAATATTGTTAAATACCACTTAAGCTGTCATTTTTATGTGTAGAGTCAACACTCCTCATGATGAATGGGTCAGCTCTCACCTCAGGGAGTGATCATTGCAGGTGCGTTGCTGCCTTGGAAAAACATCAGGGTCTTGCTTTGCCCTGCCTTATATTTAAGCCTACAGCACAGTTTATGTAAAGGCAAGATTGGGCCCTTAGGAACCACGTCTGTCACGAGGTGCATAAGAAAGAATAAAGGAAGAAGCCTGATGTCGGATTTTTGATTTTGCTGAAGTTTCAACACAGCACAAATTCCCAAAGATCCAGAAAGAAGTGCTGAAATTTTCTTTAGCAGACTAATGATGTTTGAGGCTATTTTTCTTGTTGCAGACAACTGCACACCAATAGCAACAAAAAAAAGAGCCTAATGAACCTGCAGAAACGTATGGCCCTAATGAAGATGAAAGCCTCTCTTGCAGCCACCTTGCCTAGGAACAAGCACAAAAAAAGAGAAAATTAAAAAAAAAGAAAAGACAAGGTGCCAGCTGCTTGGAGAGATTTCAGACACACAACTGGGTCTGCAAAAAAGAGGAAAGGAAGGAAAGGAAGAAAGAGCTTTTTCCCTGGTGTTCTTCTACAGGATCATTCTTCATTGCAGCTGAGTTTGCATTAAATGGCACAGCTGGTTGGAGGAGGAAGGCTTCTGGGGGGAGGGAATACAGATATATATATTTTTAATGGGCTCATAAGTTTCTGGAGAGAGAAATGAAGAGCTGTTAAGCTTCTTGAGCTGAATAGTTCTTCTGATTCCAAGAGCCCTGAGTGTTGCATTGCCTCTGGTGATTGTCAGCTCTCTACGATCTTCACTCCATTTGTTATTTTATTTGTGTGAGAACAAACAGCCTATCCCCTGATAAGATTTACAACTAATGCTGAGCAGGATTGTACAGAAAATACAAAAACTTGTACTGTAAGGCTTGCTGGTTTTTGCTGAGATCTGTTCCAGGATAGAAGACATTAGTTTACCAGCTTTCTCCTCTGGAAGCTGCCTTCAGGGCTCAGTTTTTAATTTTTTTTCCTGGTGAAAGAAGTTTGTCTTTTATCTCCAGCCTCTTGTGATCTCTTGGAGTGGCAGGAAGTGTTAGGCACCGGGCTCACTGACTGAATTTTGTGGATAGGAAAGGCTGGAATAGCAGAAGATGCTGGCTGTCAGGTCTGAGGTGAGTTGGTGGAGCTGTGCTGCAGCCCCCGTCCACATCCTCACCAGTGCCACAGTACAGCTGACATTTCCAAGAGACATGACTTTTTACACTCTGGCAAGGCATACATAAAAACTAGTTGCCTAATTAATATTGTTTTCCAATGAAGAGGAATAAAACTTACCAGCAGCAGACTTAAGTTCTGCCTTCAGTCCTTCTGTTAAAAGTCCTTGGGTCACCCTGAGTTTAAGAGCTGAGTTTAAGACATTTTGTATGGGGTATAGTTTGGAATACGAAGAGCTCTTAAAAGGGATGATAATTTCTGCTCTGACTACTCTTTGCATTGCAGTGGTGGCTTTGGATTTAATTTTCAGAGGGGGAGTACATGTGCCAAGTACTGTCCAGACTCAAAGCAATACAGCCCAGGAGGATAATGTATACCTTAGGAAAGAGCAGAATTGTCTGACTTGCTAATAATAATGAAAACAATTTTTCCAGGGAATCTATCTGGAAAATATACAAACAGAAGGAGGAAATGAAAAGGACAAAGCTCCAACGTTTAAAGATGTTTCAAAGGCACTATTTGAGCTGCAAAGGGGAAAACAAAAAACGGGGAGAGAAAAGGAAAAATAAATCCCTGTCTCACAGGGCTGCTGCTACAGGGTCATTCTTCATTGCTGCTGCTGCTGATTCTGCATTAGAAGTGTAGCTGATTAAAGATTTGGTTTTGGGGAAGGTTAGGGGTGAGGTAATACATAGATATATATTTTTAATGGGCTTGTAAGTTATTAGAAGGTGAGATGAAGGGCTGTTCAACTTCTATGGATGAAAAGTTCCCAGAACCTTGAATGCTGCAAACATTTTACTAATTGCCTTTATGTCCTCAGTCTTTAGTCCTATTAAGATTTTTATTTGTGCACTGACCAACAGGAGCTGTCCTCTGTTAATATTTGTGACAAGTGCTTTTTGTTTTTCCCCAGCACAGACTGCACCACTGCTGATGATATGCATAAAACATTCTCTGGTTGGATACTGGTCACTTTGACATGGAACTGAAGACACATAACCACTCCCCAACACTGCACAATAAACTCTTCCACCTCTGGTTTGATGATACAACAGATCCATTTAAGTTTCCAGCACAGGACCAGGTATGTTGTGGCTGCACGAGGCAAAGCACTGATTTGGTGGGTGCTTGCTCTGAAAGTTCAGAATTGCTCAAAGCCTACTGATGTGCATCAGCTGGCTTTCTGCAGGACCTGGTGCTACATCTGATCCTGCAGGCATCCTAAAACCTGTAGAGCCTTTACATTGCCATCTCCAGCTGGTTACAGAGAAATACAGCCTTGTTTTCAGATGAAATTCAGTCCCTGAGACTGAGCTTATTCTTAGAACCAAGGGCTTAAAGCCTTGGCTTGTGAACTTATCTGGACCTGGAGTGCATCACACCAGCATGTTCACTACAATTCCAGCCTGTACAGCTACTTATCCTATCTGTGTCACATATTGTTGCTTGCTAAAGTCATATATTTGGAGTAAAATACATCTCATAGCTGCATATTTCTTTTTCTCTTAAGCAGTAAGGTGTTTCTGGCTAGGAGGGCTCATGTGCCAAAAGGCTTGGCTGCACTGTACGTTTTCCATTAAATATAAGAAAAAAAAGGAAAAAAAAAATGACACAGGTTTCTTCTTCCCACCTCTCCAGCTCAAATAGATTACTGAGATTTAAAATAAACAAAAATTGCTACACAGCCACCTCTTGCCCTCTTCCCTGAGAACCAGCCCTGGAGATGTGGAGCGTGGATAGAAGAATCATTAGAGTGTGATAAATAAACCTATCATGGGGATAACAGAACTCCTGGGCTACACGTATCAGGTAGACAGAAGGAGAAAGAGGTCACACCAGTGATGTTAAAGGGCAGTGTAGCATGCAGGTAGTGTTTAAAAAGGAATTAGTTAAAGAAAACAAAACAAAACAGAAAAAGAACCAGAGTGAAAATAATCCCAAGAGGCGGACAACAGGAGAGAGGACAAAAAAAGACATTTATTTGAAGCAAAATTATGGGGCTAATTACAGTGAGCAGGGGTATGAGGAATATAGGAGAAAGAAAAAAAAAAAAAGGCAAAAAAACTAAACCACGAAACCAAAACATGTTATTGGTGTTTAAGGGAGGATCTTACCAGAATGGCTTCCTGATGTCTGGTCAGCTTTGGTGAAATCCTGCTTTACTCTTCACTTTGTTAATTGAGAATATGAAGATATTTGACTGTAAAACAGAACTTTTTCGCTATTGTTTTCTTTTTAAATTGAATCTTTTTTTATGTTTTAATGATCAATAGGGACAGGAACACCTTGTTTTCATTATTTTTCCTTTCTTTTAACATTAGTAATGTACAACAAAGAGAATAGAGATAAGATAGGATTGCTATTCTTAGTGCCTAATGCAGATTCATGTGAATGTTGGAATAAAGATATGTGGGCTCAGATTGTCTTTCCCTCATTTACACATTTCTCTTGATAGAAATTATAAATTCATCTTTGCCTCTGCCTGAATTCCTCAGTTTTTCATTTAAATTTCAACGTCTTGAGGGTTTTTTTGTGTTACTTCATGTTTCAGAATCAGCATCTCTCTGTTTCTATTGACTCTGACATTGCCTCCCTTGTGTGAGTCACAATCATGACTGGGGCTCAATGGACCTTTCAGGCTGTTCTTCCTGTGGTCACTCCTTCTCTTCCAGACACAGGGTGTGAACTCGTGATGTTCTCAACATCACTGCATCAGTTGCAAAAATCTGAAACAATCAGCCTTGTCCAGGAGAGGATGAAGCACCTGATGATTTGTAGAGTCTCAGTATGTCCTGTTGGTACCTTCAAATGGGTCAGCAGCTCCACAAGCCTCTGCTGCAAGTGTTTCACATTGCAAGGTCAGGGGATGTGTCATGACAGACTAGGACAAAATCCAAGCAAAAATGCATTAAACCAATGTCTAAGGCACTAAGTGGGCTTTGGATTAGAAGATTTGGATCCAGAAGAAGACTGTGATGTGAGGGTATTCCTTTGGGGCAAGAAGGGGTGGCTTCCTTCTCCCCAGTACATCATGCAAATTCATGGTACATTGTGAATTTACTTTTATTTGCATCTCTTTGGGTAAAGTGGAGAGCTGAGTTTCAGAAAAATATAAGTTTTGCCAACCACAAGCTCTGCCAACCAGAGACCATTTTCACAGCACGTCAAAAGGGAGATCAGTTGGTCTTTAGGGCAGGCATATTTATGAAGAGATACCCAGAGCCATTTTGGAAATTAGTGCCTGCTTGGAGAACCTGTTTTTCAATAGAGTAGAGAGGCATAGAAAGTCCCCATGGATTTCTCTTGCCAGATACCTCTGAAATGCACCACACTTTTAATGAATATCACTATCTAGCACTGATTGTATGTTCTTCCCCCAGGATGTGACCACTACCCTCCATTGTTACAAAGCCATGGGCAAAACAACAAAGAAAATTGCCTTCAAAGCTTTGTTAATAAGTGGTTTTTGAGATTCACAGTGTTTTGCTTTGTGGTTGCTCTGTGCTTACAGGTTGTTTTATCATCTGCCCTAGATGGAACATGATTAATAAAGAACTGTTTTAATGTAATTTTTGTCGCTGACCTTAATTGCCCAGGTCAGAAATGAAAGCAGCTTAACCATATGCCAGACATTAAGGTCTTGAGCAATTCCCCAGGAAGCGTTACACTCCCTGGATTGGATTGGAGCACAGCCAGTCTGCCCTCATTGAAACTTATAAATTGCCTTTATCTTGCTGGCAATGTAAAATTAAATTGGTATAAGGGATATCGCATTGTTGATGAAGATGTACAAGGCAGAGTTTACTCCAATACAGTGAACTTACCACAAGATATGAAAAATATCTTAATTGGCTCGCACCTTCCTTGCATGGCCTTGAAGAAACCCCGTGTTCCTGAAAACTGCAGTAACATTAAAGAAAATAGCTTTTGTTCATTCTCTTTGTGTGTTTTTGTACAGCTTTTCCTATACTGCTCATGAACAGTGGAGCACAAAACAGGATGTATAGTAGTTTAGATGACGCTGTAGCAAGCTATGGTTGCATTTAAAAAGTGTGATACATTTGTGGCCTGCAATCCTTCTCTTGCTATAATTCTTCCCTCTATTTCAGCTCTATTTCTGTCCAGTGTCCATAGAGAACTCCTTCTATCAAGTTTTCTCATCTCTAGCTATAATGACAATTGCATGATGTAAATGTAGGAGCAGCAGGAAATCACTGGCTAGAGATGAAGTCTGGTGAACATTAACCCTTCTGGGCTCTCTCAGCATTTAACCTCAAAATTTAGAAGTAAATGACAATGAAAATTCTTCCAGTAATTTTCTCTTTTCATGAATCCAATCAAAGAAATTAAAATCAGCCAAGATCTTTTGGGTCAGTGTGTCCTGCTTCCCTTGAGCCAGAGTCTTTGTGGTCTGTTACTTGTCTTTGAGAGAAGATTGGGAAGTTATTGTATTACTCCCTTGTTACAATCATCCAGAATTATAATCACATTAATGTAATTGGGCCAAACTGAGGCAGACATTTTCCAGAGAGGGAGAGTGAGCAAGGCAGGGTGTGTACTCTCGGGGTTTATATTCCCAAACAGCACAGCTGCATGGAGACTGCTGAGCCCCAAAGCAGTGGGGCCTGTTCAGCTGGGAGGGACCATGGAGTACACTAGAAAAGCCATGAGAAATCCCAAGGGTCTTTTCCCCTCCTGTGATGGATGTGCATGTAGTCATGGAATTGTGTTACACATACAGAGGGAACGGCATTGCCAGCAATTCCTTACATGCCTGATCCCCAAACTAGAATGCTGTGTATCCTGCTATGAGCTGTGGGCTGTGAGCCCTGGGGCCTTTGTGGAAAAGGGCACAGGCTTCTGGCAGCTACACCTGCAAAGGGAAAAATAAGTTGGATGAGTGAGCGAGAGACCGGGCAGTGAGCTCTAAAACTCCGTCAGCCAGCTGTACTTGACCCTGGGCAGTGTATGTAACTGGCCAGACCATCTGGGTGCCTGATGGCAGAATTATTAAGGGATTTACGCCCTCAGCTGCTGCACTCAGACACTTGCCCACTGTCCTTGACCTAAGATCCAAGCTCTCATAAGGTCTAAGGGTGGCTGAATATTTCTTCTGTGACCCTAGAGATGGTTTCAGCACTCGAAGGCTGATGCTGTCTCCAGCACTGAACCTGGAATGAGGTCAGTGCACTTTGCACACTCCTTCACTCACATTTATATCAGTCAGTATGGACCATATTCAGTCTGGGACGGTTTCCACAGGAGCCTTCTTGTGAGTGCAGGGCTATCTGAAAATTGGCAGTTCTCAAAGTGCCAACAGTAAGATCTGGTGCAGGGTCAGGGGGAGGAGGGGGTACCCCAGGTACCATCCATCTGGACGCACGAGAAATCAATACCTTGCAGCCCCTAGGTGTTGAGGTGACAAACTCTAATAAATGCAGCAGATGGGGATCTGGTAGAGAGTCTTTAGAAGGCTGGCTGAGTGCCTGATAAACCACAGGGAGAAAATCACAGTATTAAAAGAAGCCCCACGCAGAAATGCACTGAAACACTGCCAGCAAAACATCCGACAAGCTCGCCAAAGGGCTTCTTGCACAGCAGAAGTCAAACCTGCTGCCTCCTGTGTCCCCTTCCTCCTTCTCTTCCCAGCCCCGATGCCATGAAAGAGCCTTGGTGAGCATCTCACCAAGCATCCATCTCCCACCCTGCCTCTCCTCATGTTCTCCTAGACCCTGAGGGATGAACAAGCAGCATCCAGGTTGTACATGGACAATGTATGGAAGTTTTTAAAAAGATGGAGAGAAAGAGAAATATTTCAGCAGAACATATCTGTTAACTGGCTTCTTCACCTAATTAGCTGTGGAAAAGTCACCAGATGGACACAGATTTTAATGATGGCTTCATTCAGAGTCTTGGAGGAGTGGGTTGGATATAAGAGATAATTATCTTGACTTTTAGATGTAAAAGGCTTCTATTTTATTCTGCTTTTTTCCCTTCTAGTTCATTTTTAATGAAAGAGAGGAACAGTGAAATTCAAAACATCAAATAAAAAAAAGGAAGGTTGACAATCCATCGTTTAATCTCTGCTTAGTGCCAGCCTAGAGTGACATTTCTAAGGATTGGTTTGATGGGAAGCTTGTTTGTTCATAAATTGCCACAAAATGGCATTCTGAGTTTAGCCAGGGACTTTCCCCCTCCCCCTGTGCGCTGGGAGGAAAGTTAAAGCCATATGATTAAATGCTACAGGGAATGGAACTGTGTTTTCATGACACAGAAAAGAATATGGATAGGAAATGTCACTTTCACAACTGTTCTCCTTCATATCCTTCATGCCCCTGGATCCTACATTATGGACAATAGGAGGCATCAAGAAGAGACCATGAGAGCATATCCACTGGTGTATAGCTGCATCAGAAGGTGATAAATACCTCAGAGGGGTTACTGGGACCCTCCTTTAGTTTAGCACAGAGAACAGAGCCTGTGCCTGTGGGGCAGGAGAGCTGGTGCTGCTGGTGAGTGGGTGAAGGAGGGAGGAGAAAAAGGTGGCAAATAGAAAAGCTGGAAGAAGAAACTGGGAAGTGACAGAGGACAACTCTGCCTTTGTGGTGCAGGGGACAAAAATTAATTTCTCTACAGGCCTCCTCCAGCCTGCTTCCATCTGGCTGTGGATAGGAAAAAGCCCATGAGCAACCCAAAGGCACTGAGCAGCTGCAGGCATGAGGAGTGAGTTTTCAGGAGTTAGGATAAAAGAAAAGTGAAGTTTACCAAATCAGCAGCATCCCAGTGAGAATGTGCTTTAAATGAATGCTATGCTTAAGTCTGGAGTATGCTCTGAGTAACATCCACAGTGTGCCTTTGATCATATTGATCTGGGTCTAGTTGGAGTCTTACAGCTGGTGGCTAGAAGTGGATTTCAAGTCAAACCTTATTAGCAGCATGGACACTTAGACCTAAAAGGGCGGATGCTCATACACATCTCAGGGACCAGCCTTTTCTGCCCCCTAATCTGATTTTGAGGGGAATCTGGTTTTTTGCCAGCAAGTCCCTCCCATCTTCATCAGAGCTCCCTAAGCATCTGATAGAAAAGGAAGAACACAAACTAGATTCAAAATATAACAAATTGTCACATTTCTTTTGAAACTACTCTGATGACTGAGAACTTGCCATATATGGCTCTCAAATTTGGCTATTTTCATTCAAATTGAGTGCAGTGTCTGGGGACAAGCTTTGCTTTCCTGTATCATAGTAAAGAGCCTGATAGTAGAGCATACTGAGGGAAATGCAGTATACATAAAAGAATAGAGAAACAAAAGACAAAAAAGCCTCGAGTTTCTGAGAGCTTATACAGGCATCTAGATAAGTGGATCCTGTTAGCCATGATTGAAATAACTGGGACCTCTAAAGTCCAGAAAATGATGAAACCGCTTGAGAACAACATTGTTGGAGAGGCTTTAGCATTCACTCTGCCAGGGTAGCCCATGAGATCAGTCTTTCACACAGTGCTCCAGTCCTCTCTGCGCAGCTGTTGTGCAGAAGAAAATTTGCAGAAATAGAAGCTGATGGGAAAATTCAAAGTAGGTCATTCAGAGTTCTTGCTATGCCTCCTTTTCCAATCACATTTTCAGCAAAGAAGGAAAGGATAAATGGGAAAACATTTATTGTTATTGTTACTATTATTGTTATTACCATTATTTTACCATCATTTCCCCAAATTGTCATCAGTCTTGTGCCGATTATGGATGTTTGAAATATTCAGGTGTAAAGTGTAAACTCTTTTCACAGGACTTTGCTGTAACTTCAACTGACAGCCTTCCCAGCCTGAGAGGAAAGGGTTTGGTACAAAGCCCTGTGGCCATAGGAAAAAGTGACACAACCCCTCAGTACAACATTGCAAATCACAAGAGAAGTCCTGGACCAGCTGTGGTGTAACTAAAACTATATTGATAGGTAAATGTAGATATGGGCATATCCATATACACTTGTATATAAAGCTGTGGGAAGGGTGCTAGAAGGTATTATTGCTTTAGAGTGTCCAAGAAATTTAGGATAAGAATAAAAACCTAGCCTGTAACCAAAATTATGTTAAGATGTAATTAGGGATAAAAGTAGAATCAGCAAGTCTGGAGCTAAGGAAGGAACCTTGGGCTCATAGAGTTCATCAAATAAAGGTGCCACATTGTGCCCCATGAACTGGAAGCCTCTGTGTGCCTTCCACAGAATGCCTGGCCCTTTCACCAGAGGACTCCTTCCTGATGATTTGCTGAGGACCTTGTTTAACATGAGATCAGACATCATTTCCAAACCCATTAAATTGTTTTTGGCTTAGCAATGTGGCTAGATGTGGTGGTTTATTTTGTTGTTTTTTCTATATTATAATGTAAAGTGGTTGGTATTATGTNCCAGGTTTCTCCCCAGGTGCTGTTCTGGACACTCTGCCCTCAATAAACCTTCTCCTTTAACACCTGGATAGAGCCCTGCCTTCTTACTGCGCCGTGGTCTGCGATCCCACTGCTGCGGGTCGAAGAACCTCCGTGGGCTGCGAGCCTCGCACTGCCAGCTCGTGGCGTCTGTAGCAGGTGGTGGCAGGGCTAGCCGGAAAAGCCAGCCACGCCTACAGCTAGATATTTCATTCTATTTTTCCTAGGGGTTTTATTAAAGTGTGAAGCTGCTTTCTGTGTTTCAGATAGAAGTGAATATGGTATTCATCATTTTGAGCTGCTTGTATTGAACAGCTGCCTTTGCTTTTGGTGCACCCTGGAATTTCATCTTGTTTCTGTATTTAACTAACTGATTAAAAATAGGTAGAAAAGTCTCTGTGTTGAAATGTTGATGGGAAGCTTGTTTGTTCATAAATTGCCACAAAATGGCTTTCTGAGTTGCAAAGTCATTCGATATTTGGAGGGAATCTTAAAGAGAAAAAAAAAAAGTCCACTACAGAACATATATGGCTTCAGGCTTTAGAAATGGGAAATGCTCAGAGATTAGTGTGGGGTCTTTTCTGTTAAGCACTGGGGATTGTCCAGATGAACTCCTTGAACTATCAATACAGCCGAAGGAACTGAATGTGCTGAGACCTTCCCTAGCAGTGCTCAGGCTCTCACAGGATCTGATCACACATTAGAAATGCCATGGTCAGGCCAGGGTGACCAAATTGTCATGAAGTTAAAGCTATATCACTACTGATGTCACTTTGAGCAGGTATTTTCTTGTTTTAGCTGTGCTGTAATAATGCTCTCTTTTTTCTCCCATTCCCTGTTTATTTACATGGAGTGAGGCCATCAGAGTGACAAGTTAACAAGATGGTTCATCATTTCCTCTTTTTGTAATTTTAATTCAGCAGATTGTTGCCTTGCATCTGCATGTGTGTTGGTGCATCTCACACTCCTCTGACACATCATCTTTCCAGGGCTATAATTTCTCATCTAAGATTATGGACAGGCATTTGGAAAGTGGCCTCAACCAGCGAGGCGAGGCGAATTTGGATCATTTATATGAACCAAGGGGTAGAGTGATGCATTAAATATATGTCAAATTAGAACCCGAGCTTCACTGTAAGAAAGACACCAATTAATGGGTTCTGTGGGTTTGGGTTTAATAGAGCAGAAGATTTACCAGCCTTTTAAAGCGTAATACCAACACCGTTTTTTGGGTGAAATCATTTGTCAGTGGTTTAGAGCTTCCTGACTTCCCTGGTCCTGACAGTGCTATGGTGCTCCTTGCTAAAAGTGTTGCTCAATCTTTTTCATGGATGGAGCTTGACTGAAGAACAGGATGCATTGTATAAAGGGAATACAAAGGAATAAAAACAACACAGATAAGAATCTCTCTCTGCAGCCGTGACTGGCTCTTGCCAGCATCAGCAGTGTGATGAATGTGAGGTTATTTGTCTGGCTTTGTCAAGTGCCTCCTCCTCTTCCTTTATTCAGAAATCTTTTCTTCCAGGTTTTCTGTCCTTGGTCTTCATAGTTAAAGATGAGACACAACCATCAGTCTAAGTGCAGACCTACCACAGGATCACAGAATGGTTTGGGTGGGAAGGGACCCTAAAGACCCTCTAGTTCCTTCCCCCTGCCATGGACAAGGACACCTTCCACTAGACCAGTTTGCTCAAAGCCCCCTCCAACCTGGTCTTGAACACTTTCAACTCATTTGAGATAGGGAAACTGAACTGATAGTGCTGAACTACTGGGTTTTCTTGTGGGAACACTATAAAATTTGATAAGATTTGTGTAGGAAATCATCATATCTAGGTAGATTGTTCAACTCACCATGACTTTGACTTGTCATTAGGGAAAGAGGTTATGCCCAGGTGGCATAGGATTTGTTCAAATTTATATAAAGAATCTTTTTTCCTTTGGTTATTCAGTGCTAAGAGTGACTTAAAGTGAGTCCATGTCTTTAAAATTGCCAAGACAATTAGCTTAAAAAATTATCATGTGTTCTTTAATCCTCATAAACAAAGGGATTTGCCATGCAAGATTAAGAGCATTCTTAAATGACTTTATTCCTTAACCATGTTGTGTTTGTGAAAAGGCATGACTATGTGGTTTCTCAGATAATATTATTCCAACATAAGAATGCAAAGAACTTTTTTTTTTAAAGAAAAAGCAAACAAGGAATTGGAATGTAAATAAAGGAGAAATGCAAAATATTTGGACTTCTGAAGTTCCTCCAGGGTTTTTTTTAATGTATTTTAGAATGGTTTGCATTTCCCTTGCAAAATTTCCCTTGCATACACAGAAAAGAGAGAATTTTCAAGCATCTGGGGCTACATAAGATTTTGAGCAAAGAAAATCGTGGTCATGAAAACACTGTTTGTATTTTGCAGTGACATATGACTTGAGAAGAGCCTTTCTTGGATCTTTCCTTCAAGTGAGAGCTCTTGTTACCGTAACACTTCCACACCAGCTGTCACAGAAAAGATAACTGCTAATTCAGACCACAGGAAAAGGTTATTCAGTGAGGTTACTAAAAGTACAAATTTACAACACTTTATCAGGAAATCATGCAGGACGTTAGCCAATGAATTTTGTTCACAGCAGATTCTAAAAAACTTACCCAGGCTGTCTTCACTAGCAAGATGGTTAGGTGCAAAGAGAGAAGAGCTCTGAATATGCTCTTTTACCCAGGAGAGGCCTTTGGGGAAGATTAATCTTATTGAATTACGTACCTATATTTGCGTAA
Organism: Hylia prasina; assembly: GCA_013397195.1. Lineage (NCBI taxonomy): Eukaryota > Metazoa > Chordata > Aves > Passeriformes > Sylviidae > Hylia > Hylia prasina. The sequence goes on from VYXD01006428.1 coordinate 524,246, forward strand.
GTCCCACTGATTGATATGAGAATGATGTCTCCTCTCAAGAGGACTTGAGAGCTGTATATCATGTTCAACGTTGCGTTCCTCAAAGAATTGTAGAGAATCAGAGTTAGAATCTAATGAATTTGAGAAGATGCATGCAGAATGCGTTCTTTTATTGTAAGCTGTAATCTTATTTTACTGTTTTAATGATGCACTGTTTACTAATGATGTACAGTAAGCAGCAACTGGGGGAGACCCAAGAAACATAATAATTGTTGTTTGTTATAGCAATATTTAATATATTTCATTAATACAGAGGTGTTTTCATTGAGGACAGTGGAAATTCTGTTGTAGGGCAGGATAAGAAGACACATCTATGCTATGCTAAAATTTACACCATTTATGTCATTTTGCTTTTTCAAAATCCCTTGATCCCAACACTTGGTTGATATCCTCAGTAATCAGAGAAGACTCTGAAATGTTCTCTCAAAGTTTGTTCTTGAGTGGACCAAAATATAGCTTACTAAAGCAGAAAAGGAAGATTGACTTTTTCAGGAGCTGGTGGCAAGAAGCCTTTCAGTGAGGCTGATGTTCCAGTGGGCAGGGTTTGATGCTGAAGGAAAAGGATGCATTTGAGAGCTGCCTGGTGGCATGGTACCACCACGTGGTCCTTCCATTTGACTTCTCCTGATGAGTGCATTGCTCTCAGGGAAGCTCACTCTGTGCCATGCTCTGCAGGGACGAGGATGCTTGTGAATGGTCCTTTGTGCTTTCTCCTAAAGTCCTGCTCAGACTAAACTCCAAGAACAATCCTATTTGCTGGTCACTCGAGGAGAAAAGTGAAATAGGGAACGGAAAAACAGCAAGGGATGGGGCCAGCTTGGCCAGACCATCAACCCTGCAGGTCAGCTCTTTGTTCCAGCATTTCCAGCTTTGCTCCAGCAGTTCTGCCATAGAGGAGGTCTTGCTGTAACAGATCTCCTGTGGCTGTAGCACTGTCACTATCCAGACTTTCCAGCCCTCTCCATCTGTCCACCTGTTCTTTCCCTTCCCCATGGACAGCAGAGTTTGGATTAAGAACTGCTGGGCTGGGAGGGTATTCTGCTTGCAGGAAGAGGATTCTGGATGGGTTGAGAACAGCCTATTCATTCCCTTTGAAGGAATGGCAAGACTGTTAGAAAAGTGGTGGCATCCAGTGGTTGTGCCCCCAACGATACAGGGGAAGGAAGAAATGGCACTGGCACCTTGCAAAAAGGGATGATGCTGGAATGAACAGCAAGTGCTCTTAATAATGGCAGCCTCCTGTTTCATTAGCCATAGCTTCAAACAGAAAGGATGTGGGTTGCAAATCACCATGCAAAGCAGGCTGGCAAGGACCAGATAGGGGCAGGGAGTTGCCAAATGCTCTGATAGCAGCTGAAGCAACAGATGTGTTGCACCAAAGAGTGCCAGGAAGGGAACAAATGGCCATGGCTGCACTTTCCCTTGGGCAAAGCAGAACGGTGACACTGCCATTTGGCAATATTTCGGCCAGGTCTTTATATGGGTAGTTGACCTTGATTTGCAAGGCTGATACTTTTAGTGTCCTCCAGTTGGCACTTGCTGTGTTAACCACCTAAAGACATGTCAGCATGAAACATGTCAGATATAAAAATTTATCCCAGCTTAATTCATGGAAGGGATAGGAACTTACGGTGCACTAGCATGCTACTTGCATAAATTGCATCTCATTGCTTTTTATAGCATACATATACACTATAAATTTTGTAAGAAGAGAGAGAAAAGGAGCTAAATAAGATTGAATACATTCAGAAAGAGAAGTTCCTTTTCCTTCCAGCTTCCAGAGGAACAGTTGCTTCCCTTTGTCTGGAGGTGTGAGCTGTAAGGATGAGCAGTGGATGAATTTCAAAAAATTCAAAGCCTTGGCTTGACTCAAATATGGCACCCTCAGCTGAATTGGCCAAGAACAGAGGCAGAAGCCAGGCTGGCTTAATACTGAACGCCCCTGGAGCTCAGCTCTTACTGAATGTGAACCGAGTGTTGAAGGAATGTAGGATGAGACTTGACTGAACCTCTGCCAAGATCCATCAAAGGCAGAGATTTGAAGAAGGATAGCCCTTTGAGATTAAGGAGAGCTAGCCTGTGTTTCTGGCTCTGTCTCATACTCCTGGGGTGACCCTGGGAAAGGCGTTTAATCATGCAAAAAGAAATACCAGCTGTATCCTCACTTTACAGGGCTGCAGGGGTGTTGAAAGGACAGATTAATTAAAGTTTAGGAGAGACTCGAACAGAACAATGACAAGTCCTACATAAATAGCTGGTTGCTAGAGCTAATGGGAACTGCAAGCTGCAACCCCATGTGAATTTCTGACATTGCAACATTTGGTTACGAGCAGGTTGATGCAAAATAGACAACTTAGGCAAAATAATAAGGTGACTAATTTCTATTAGGAAGTACTAGCATGTTTCATTTTGGCTTATTTCAGGTACTTTCAGGCTTTTGAACTCCTTTTCCCAACACAATCTATCATAACACGGCTCTCAGGATGCCTTGTGGCACTGTAGTCAGAGGAGAAATTCTATCTCATCCTGACAGAGGTAATTTGGCTCTGTACCTCTGTAATAATATGCAAATCTCCCTAACACCATCTTTTTCAAATCACTACAGAAGTTCAGGCAAGAATCTGCTGCTTGTGAGATCAATCTAAAATTCAGATTTGATTCAGCAGATCATAATATTTGAGTTGATGTCCACCACCCTATCTCCTACAGGTTTTTCACTCTGAGTTTCCCATCTCAGAAAAACCAATATATATTTAAGGATGGATTTTTTTGGAAACCATATGTTGCTGCTACAAGAGCACATTGATATCTTTTTGACTGTTGGCTATATGTGGCATATAGTGACTCCTTCCATTTGCCAATTCAGGCTAAAGCCCTTTGTGCTGCTCTATGAGTATATTAGAGCAGAAAATCATAGAATTCCTTATGAACTTAAGCTGATTTATAATACACATAAAGGGTGAAATAGGAGGGGGTTTCTGCCTATTCACCACAAAGCGGGCAAAAACTGTTAATTCAGCCAAATATTCCACTGTCTGTAAATACATCCAAATCCCTCAATATAAAATGAAATGCATAGGTTGTTAATGCATTAGAAACAAAATAATTGTCTTTTTTATTTTTTTGTATCCCTGACAAAAGTCTGAGGTTAGATAGATGCATGTGAATAGTATTGTAGGAACTATTTTGCTCATCTGCATGCAAATATGTTGGGTAAAGTGTGGTTAAAAATGTGCAATGAAAAATAAAAGAGATTTGTAGGAAGATCAGGAAAGCAATGTTTCACATGGGGGGGAAAAGGGTTTTGTTATACATTTGACAGTGAACTAGAAATTACTCCTCATTTTGCCATAATAAAATTACTCAATTTCCTACCCCCCCAAAAAAAATCCAAATCATTTTTTGAAGGTAATTTACCACCCCCTAAAACAAGCAAACAAACAAACAAAAAACCCTAACAAAACCACTTTTTTTGGATTTTCTTGGGGGAAAAATGATTTTTGTTTGGACTGTAATCAAAATGCATATTTTCAGGGAAAATATAACATGAGAAATCAAAGAACTGGAAGTTTTGCTTTATGAAGTTTTGCCTTTTTTTACTTTATGAAATTTTTTGTATAGTGTCACTGAGTCCCTGTGAGCTGCCCATTTCCTCACCTGGGGAACTCAGATCGGAGTTTCCTGTAATAAAGCAGCAGGTTTTGGAGCTTCTGTGTTTATTAAGCTAAATCTCTACTGCATATTCTAGCAGAAAAGGTGTTCTTTGTGGGAGAAATGTGCTAAATTTCATATGTGCTACCTGCATCACCCTTGAGAAGGGTTGGGCAGAGCTGGTAGAATTCCCAGAGCAAAAGCAAATCTGTTTTTATGTTTCATGATGTTTGATGATTTAATCTTGCTCACATACAGACTGGTACCTGCATGTGTATTAAAGGTAAGTTCTCAAGGATCCTCTTTCCTTTGACTCCTCTCTAGGAGCTACCATGAGCACGCCAGGCATCTGAAGGCATATTTCAGCACTCCTGAGTGGGTGCAGACTCCTGTGGTTTTGGGGAAGGATTTCCTGTGTGGCTGCTGGGGACGGGAATATGAAACCACACCCAGCTGATCCCTGCCAGACATGCTCTCACTTCAGTGAGGGTTTTAGACCACAAGGGGCCAACAAGCCTCTTTTTGTGGGAGGTGATGGTGAAATTCACGGTGAGTTTAATAGGACTGATTTTTCACCCTGCAAAAGTTTTAGGAATTACAATCTCTTCTCCTGTATATTTTTTTTCCCCACTAAAACTCTTAAGCCAGATTTCTCCTGTGAGGCCACTGGCTCCTACATTAGACTCCTTCTGAATCATAATCTCCAAATCCTATTCTGACTCCAGACAGCATTTCATTTTTTGGTTGAGGATTGAGGGAAGCCTCCTTCTTCCCATATGCAGGGACAAGGGATCCTTTCATGGTTTCTGCTAAACTGTGCTGCTCCCAAGGCAAGAGACAACAGTGTTATTTACAGGCTCCAGGTGATAAGGTGAGTCAGTAGAAATCACAGTGGAATTTTGTTTTCTGAACCAAAAAGCCAGAACCCAACAACTCGACCCTGGCAACAAACTCCCAGAGTGGTGAGAATAATATTTCGTGGCCGCCCCCACTCCCACCTTCATCCGCACATATGGCAGTCCTACCGAAAAGGCACAGCACCTTCCACCAGCCTGGAAGACAGAAGTGAGGAGGGAGCCTCTCCTTCCACTGTGCCTGTGCCACAAGTGGTTTCGGTACTGCTGCTGATTATCACATCTGTGCCTCCACAGCTGATGCTTGACTCCTTCACTTCCACCCAGCTTCCCCCTTCCCAGCTCAAACTCATCAGGAGAGGGTAGAGAAGGTGCTTGAAAATTCCCTTTGAAATCTTGCCTGTGAGGCATGGATTTCTCAAAGCAACAAAGTTGTTTGTGTGAGCACCTGCCCTGCCATCACATCAAAGGGAAGAACAAGGAAGAGTTTCAAAGGGGTGCCCTTGTTCCCCTTTCCCTATTTCTAGGCACACACATGCATGCACACACATATTTCCCTGCCTTTAGAAACCATGTAGCTTCTGCTGGGGCTACTCCTTAAACTCAGCACTGATGGGGAGATTCACAATCCCTCACCACAAACACAGCATTCAGGGATTAACCAGCTAAAGCACTGCATCCATTCCTGCCCTCAACCCACAGACCGATGCAGCTAAACCAGTGGCTGAGAAATGGCTCCTTAAAAGGTCAGGATTACCCACAAAAGCACATCAGCTCCTTTGCCAAAAGACAAGAGAGTGTTGTCTTTAGTACAGGTGACAGCTGATAAAACAGCCTTTCCCATGTGTTTGGTAAAAGCAACAGGCTCAGAGCCCCTCACAACACCTTTATCTTGGCTGTCAGTTATGAAGCCTGATTCCAGTAAGGCACAAGTCAGGACAAAGATTACCCGGTTTTCTGAGGGGTGAAGCAGTGGCATAGGCAGTGAAGTGACTTGAAGCTGCAGTGATGGAACAAACACACGACAGTGAGGAGCAGAGCCCTCTCTGAGTCTCAGACTCAGAGACAGAAATGTCTGGCCTAATTTATGGTCTCCAGTTCTCTCCATGGTTGGATTGAGGTAATGCTGGGCTCAGCACTTCTACAGGGTGGTTTGGTCCTGTTGTTTAATGGGTGGTGACTGGCATATTGGCAGATGTCTGAACAGAGTAAGGATGAAAAGCAGCAGCCAACAAGGCTACAGCTGTCACTGCCAGAAGACAGTGGCCAGGACCTTCTTTGACTTTGTGCTGTGGCCTCTTGCTGTTGCTTGTTCTGTTCTATGACCTTTTCAAAGCTTTACACTTGGCTCATTTACTGGACGTGGTGAAGTGGGTATGGAACTGGTTTAATGTAGAAAATTATTTTGTGTGTCAATCTGCACCCAGGGAGCAGGATGAATGTCTCACGGAGCAATTTCATAGAAATGAGCATGTTTTCTTGAGGATGCAATGGTTTCATTCTCTCCAGGGTTCATCATCGCATCTTATTCAGTTTCTACCTATTATCTTAAAAAGACACATGTATCTGTGAATGCCCCTGTTCTCCTCAACCCTTATTTTTCTTCCTAGGCATGGTCATCATCCCTTGAACTTCAAGCACTTCTCCTCAGACCTCCGTTTCCTAACTAAGATTATTTATTGATAGCCTCTTTCTTTTCTTTTTTCTTCTTTTCCCTTTTGGCTCCATAGCATCAATTAACTGGAGAGGGTATTGATCAGTAATTGTGTCAGGCTTCTCAAAGGTTTCTGGGAAATGCAGCCGCTGCTTCAGATGATTGCATATGCTCTGTCTTTGATTCACAGAGCACAGCCAGGGAATATTCTCACTCAATGTGACTTAAACGAGCAATGAGCTCACAATTTACCCTTAGGAGGGTATTATTTGCAGCTCTTGCTAGATGGGTGTTTGACATTAAAAAGAAAACAGAAGAAGCCAGAACCTAACAATTAATTCCCGCTGAGCCGAATGGAAACTTTAAATTGGGAGTCTATGGCAGCCTGACATCCATTAACTTACAGCACTAAGCCACCTGGCTGGAAGGATATTTGTGCTTGGCAAACTAAACTTACAGTAGTAACATGATTTGTACCACAGTCCAATTTTACCCCTCTTCTTCTAAAGGATCAGTAAATTAAGTTGATGTTGGTGGCACTCTGTGCTGTAATACTGCTGCTGTAATCCCTACTGGGTCTCCCACTGCTAGCACAGATCCTAAATTTGGAAATTATTTGCTTAAAGAGATCAGCTATTGATTAATAAGGGAGTTTTTTTCTGAGACTTCATCTGCTTCTCTACATGAGGGATAATTCTGCCCGGGCAAGCCTGTAATTCCCAAGCCTGGGATTGTGTTGGCATTTTCAATGTGTTCATGCGCAGGTGCTCACCTCTTTTCCATGCCAAAGCCCTGCCGATTTCAGTAGAAGAGATAACAACATGACACTGCCTTTGATTCTGAGACAATTCATGTGGCCTTACAGACCACAATATGCCTCTGGCCTCAAAGACTCAGTATCCATCTCACTGGCAAATGTCAGAGGGTGTTCAAAAGCAGTTAAAGGTGGGGGGTAGCAAACTGACCTATCCACAAATAGCCTGGGAAAGAGCTGCTTTATACATCTGAATATGGCATATATTTCAGCAGTGGCTCCTTTGCACTGTGTGGTGATCAGCTGTCTCTTGCTCACTACTGTGTCAAAGAGTCCAGCTGGGTGTTGTACTGAGCCCCTCAGCAGTGCTCCAGGGAGGGCTGGGCCCCCAGACCATCACAGGAGGTCTGGGACACTGTAGAGCCAGGACGGCTCATCGATAAAATAGTCCATTCCCCCCAGACAGTCTCCAGTTCCTGCTGTCTCTGGCTAGAAGGTGACATGATGTTGCAGAAGGGGGCTGAGGAGAAAAGGCAATTTTTTGAGTGCCAGTATTTTGGCAGGTAGAAGGAGAAATGCTCTGTGTGTTCCTATGCAGCCTTCTTTCTGCCAATAGGAGAGCTTTTGGAAATGTCTCCTCACTCATGTTCCTCACTAAACATCCCCTGCGTATCCCCAAAGCTGACCACAAATTAGTGTGAGGGGAAATTTTTCCTACTGACAGCATGTGACTTTGCCACATAGTCTGAGACAAGCTTCCTGCTCTTCAAAAAGCCTCTCAACAAGAGGGATTATTCAAGCCACTCAGACTTGGGTCTCGAGCCCCTGACATAAAACTTCAAGGAGCATCTGACTGAACTAAGCTGTTGACAACCCCTTGTGGAATTCTGCCACCTTGAAGTGTAAAAAAGAGGAAAGGCAAAGGACTTCAGGATGGGCTGGAGGGTTTTGAGGGTCTCAACTACAGTGAAAGCAGAGACTGATATTTTGCTCATGCTATCCCAAACCAGCTCTCCCTTCACTTGTGTTTCTGGTATTGCCTCCTAGGGCTGTTAAAAGGAAAGTGAATAATTTCCTGGGTCCAGACCTATTTTCATACTTCAATGGGTAAAAGCTTGTTAGATGAAACTTGTTTCCACAACACCCCTGCAAGTGCATGTCCAGCCCATGAAGACACACACAAACACAAAGGCATTATTCCCAGCTTTGTACTATCCAATTCCATCATTGTTCTTTTCTGTTTGCACCCTGACCTGTATTCAGTGCAGCATCCCTCCCTGCATGTGTTGTGCTTCCAGCAGTAACTGTTGTACATGTGTTCCCACATGGATTATGCACGTACCAGATCTTCACAATTCCCTTGTAGCACCTGGCACAAGTTCAAATGATTTGAATTGGAAAGTGATGGGCTTTTTCCCCTCTTATCACTACATGTAGATCTTCATTGTGTTGGTGATTTTCCAGCTTATCACACCCACTGTTTGTGTTTTGTTTTATTAATCTATTAGTTCGGCAGATAATAAATCAGTCTTAGAAAGAATTAGCACTTTGATGATGCCTTTCTGCCTCATAGAGGATCTTTTTTCTTGTTGAGGTGAGTGGTAATTCTTTCCATGAAGAGTAAGCATGTGAATTTTCTAGCCACCAGCAGAGCATCTTCTGTAATTCCACACACTGAGCATCTTCACCAGGCTGTCAGCTGCTGCTTCTGGCTGCTTCTCTTGTGCTATGGACTTTCACACTGCTCTGGGAAAGCTTCACAGCCCAAAGATGCCACCTGCTTCCTTGTGAACTGCTGCAAAAATGCTTTGAGCCCACCCTGTAGGATGAGTGGTTGTTGTGGGAGATGAACCAACAAAGATGGCTTGCATTAAGGGTGCCAATGAAATGAGGATTCTCCTGATGAGGTAGGCTTTATTTGGGCTGCTCCAAGCATGGTCTTCAGCCCTGATACTGTGTTCAGCCATTATTTCCCAAAGTTCAGAGCTGCTATCAGCAGGTTGAAAGGTGGTTTGAACAAAGGTCTGAGTTCCAGCAAGAAAGGGTCAAACTCAGCCCACATGAAAATTTAATCCCAAATATTAAAATAAAACCAGAATCACATTAAGAAGCTAAGTTTAAATCGCAGCTTTATTTCTTATGCGCTTTCTTGTATATATGCTGTAATTCCTTCCTTCCCCATCAATCACAGTAAAGAGAATATTTTCTTAAAGTAATTGTGAATGAAAGAGATGTGATGAAATCACTGCCAATGGTCAGGTTGGGAATTCATCAACATGTCTACTGATCCTCTTAAAAGATACCATTTTCTGTTGAATTGTGGAGCCTAATGGAAGCAAAATTAGTTGACAAAATTAGGTTTATTTTTCCAGAGTTATAGACTTGATCACATTTCCAATTCCCTGCTAAACAAAGCTATGGGACTACCTTTTGTTCAATTTGAAGCATTTAATGACTTCATAAAAAAGGAAAAATCCAGACTGCTGAAATTTATATCCATAAGAAGTTGTCATCTTTGCCTTATTTTCAATTTTCCCATGAAGTTATTAAAACATTATGTGATTGTAATATATTTATAGGGAGGGGAAATGAGGTGTAACTCTGACTGAGGCACAATGATTTGCTATGAATTGTAAAGCATCAAGGGTTACAAACTTGTACAGAGGAAGATGTGTGTGTCTATATACAGCAAGTGGAGTTTTGAGTACATATATTCCATAGTTGTTGCACGGAGTTTCTATGCTCCCAACCTACATAAATATTAATGAAACTCAGAGGTATCAAACTCTGTTCAACAAGTTGAACTTAGACTCCCTCCTGCCTTTGAATTTCTTTGCCTTTTTCTTATTTATACTGCATGACAGAGGATAGGAGTTTTGGAGCAAACTTGATGGTAGTGTTTTGCAGCTAACAAGAACAGAGCCCATTACTATTCCCCATGCCTTTATTCACAGGGGAGAAAAAAGAAAGCTATTAATGAACATAAGTAGCTTTCTAGGTTTCTGTTCTGCTCTGTCTTCTGTTCCTGCACCTTCCCTCTGGTATCTAAACTCGTGGCCTATTTTGACAGCTGGGTGCAAAGCCAAACTTACCTTTGTGAATAGGATGCTGAGCACATTGACTGTAACAGCTCTGGACAAGGATTTTCTTTCTGATGAAAATCTGCTAGTGTTTTGTGAAGGATTAGGGCTCCTATGGCTGACTAGAGCTCTTAGTACAGCCCCAAAGACTTAAAATTTGGAGAAACTATTTCTCTCAGTCTCTAGGCCTCATCTCCATGGGAAGAAGTCCCTGTAATGTCCAAGCTGAACGCATCAGGCAGGTCTAAAAGATGTCTGAATTGAAATTAAAAGATTCCCCCAATTTTCTGACCAAAAATGCACTCTTGTGCATTTCCCTCCCTTCCCTTGTGCACCACTGTTCTGAACATATTCGTCATCTGGGGGAAAAGCTGGACTAGATCACAATAACAGTAGCCCATTATCTTGAGCTGTGCTGCTCCAGCCTCCAGCGGTGGAGAACCAGTCCAAGCAAACTGATGGATGTCAATATGAGTGATAGGAGGCGTATGTTTCTGTGTGCTAAAAGCAGCACAACACATTGCAAGGGATGGGAAACTGGAGAGGTTTCGACAGAGCCACATATGGCTTCACATATATAATGTGCAAATTCATCAGTCAAAAATATTGGAATGCTTCATAAGGGTAAAGCACTGCTCCTGCAAGAGTTGCAATCCCACAGACTTAAGGGGAGCAGAGTGGAATCAGGGCCAAATGCTTGCAAATCCTCCCACAGTAGTGTTTTACTGGGTGGTCATATATAAGCAACTTTTATCTTCCGAGACCAGGATTCCTATAGCCAGGATTCCTTTAACCATATCCAGCTGACAGATTTCACCCACCTTCCTCTGTCACTTGCACCTCTTCAGTTGTCCTGGGCTGGGGGAATCTGTCTGTGCCCAAGCAGGCCTGTGATAGCAAAGGAGGTTGCTAGACAAGTGTCTCACCTCCTGTTTGTTGGAAGATGAAGAGAGGGGGGCTTCATCCTCATCGTGATAAGGGTTGCTGGACTACAGCATCCTGCTGCTCAGAAGAGAGGCCTTTTGGCAGGGCACTCCAGAGGTGATGTCAGAGGTTGCTGAAAACAATCACAGGGACAATAGACAGAGTTAGGCCTCTGTGCTTAGCTCAGGAATGTGGGGAATCCAGCAAGGTATCTGTCCTCAGTATTCCTGTCTCCAAACTGCACTAATATTTGGCTCTTTCAGGGTTTCTACACCCAATCCTGAAAAAGAAAATGCAAAGAAAATATATGCTGGAATTTTTCCCTTCAAGGTGTACCTCAGCACCAGTAAGTTCAAGTTTTCACATCCAAACAGCTCTCTAACAGCAAAAAATGAGTGTCTGGGCCCACGAAAAATATTTGCCTTTCTGGGACCAGCACATTCCCCCTGCCTGGTAAGGTTTATTTCCATAGCTAGTTTCAGGCTGACAAGATGCATGGGACTCTGGAGTGTAGCTTACTGTGTAGACTGTGTTGAACAGTAACAGATACACAGGGCCATTTACTGGCACGTGGAAGAAAGAACAAAAAATATTAACTGTATTAGATCTAAATAAGGGAATGCAGAGAGTCTTTCTTACAGCCAGCTCTGCTCCTGCTGGCACTAACTGCATAATGCCAGAGCAGAAAGCCAGGCCTAGCACGGCTGCTGGGAGAGGGGTTTAATTATTTTCATTCTCCATTTTCATTTCAGCCTTCCTAATAATTTGTGTTGCCTTTGTTACCAGAACAAGGGAGACAAAAGATATTTGCCTTGTAGATTACTTTAAGAAGCAATTCTTTCTGCTGGTGAGAGCAAGCTGCCTGACAAGCTGCTGAGAGTGAAACCACAAATCCACACAGGTTCAGCGTGGAGCACACACCCAGGGAGACTCCTTACAGCCACAAATATCCAAGGGCAAGAAAGGGGTGCAGTCTTCTGGGCCAGTCTATTTGACAGGGTTTCCAACACGAAGGTCAATGCAAGCTTGGCCTCAGGCATGTATTATTTCTCATTATAGACTATTCCCTCGCAGGACCTGAGCTGGACTACTAAGCTCTTCCCCCTTGATCACCAAAGATGCTTTTCATAGAGTTAGCTCATGGTGACAGCCACAGTGGCTGATTTGGAGGCAGGAGTTGAGGAGACAATAACTTTGTCCTGGTACTGAGCCTTGGTGCTTGATAAAACTGTGTCTGTGTGCTGAAAAAGAAAGGAAATCACTACCACTAATGGAAGAGTGGATTGTTTGAGACAGTTCCAGGAGACTGTCGTGTTTTCATGCTGGAGTTAAACTGATAGGTGCTTGTTCCAGATTACACACACAGGAATGCTTTTTATTTTCATTTCCAGCTCAGAAAACATGTACCCGCCATTTTGTCATTGAGAAATCACACTGTTTTCTGTACCTGCTTATCGTAAAATAAGAGCCTGATTGCCCAGCATAGCTTTCATTCCAAACTGCTCATAAATTTAGGAGTGGCAACGGCAAAACTCTGTGGTATGTCAGTGTCAACACCCAGAAATCTGTGTGTCCCTTCTGCTTGTCCTTCGAGCTGACCATAAATACGCAGGCCTTTTTTCAGACAACTGTATTAACAAGGAAATTTTCCTTCAAAGATACTAGAGTACAACAGTCACCAGGCCTTTCTCAGAGATACAGCTAGGTCTGGAGGAGGAGGAAAATGGATGGGTCTTTGTCATTAGCTGTCCAGACTGGGGCAGAGGAAACTGAGCATTGGAGTAAGAGGCCATATAAGAATCCAAGTGCATGTAGGTGAATTTATCAGTACAATTAAATAAATAAATAAATAAATAAATAAATAAATAAATAAATAAAAGAGAGAGGACATTTGCTCCCTCAGAACTGTACAGAGAGGGATCTCTTTTATTAGAAAATGTGAGGGGTTTAATGCAGTGATTACCGCACTACTGTGGTGCTGGAGACAAAATATGGCTGTATGCATTAAAAGTGTTGAAAGTGGCTGGCAACTGCACAGATACAGCTGATGTTGTCAATACATTCATTATTCTGGAAAAGCAGGCAGATCTCATGCATTGCTGCAATTTGCTGATGCTCTTCTTTTCATTTCATTTGAACCTGTTTCCCTTCATGTTAAATATTTTTCGAGCAGAGTTGGCTCTGGTATTTCTAATGCCCTTAGCAGAGTTTGGAGGTCACTGTAGCAGAGCAACTGGTGAAGACAGCAGAATTCCAGCAGCAATTGAACTGCTTCCATGAATCGCTCTTCATTGTATCCTCTGGACATCTGTTGTGCTTCCTTAATGGGGACTGTTGCCTTTGCTCTTCAGGAATCAAGTAAAATATTCTCAAGTTCAAAAATACTCTGAAGTGCTAGTTAATTCAGATCTAAATACAGATAGAAACACAAGCAACAAAATAGTTTGTAATGCTTTTCAGCACTTAACATGAGTGTGTACCTTCACCACTGAAGAGGAAACTCCACTGATCATTGAAATTCTTTTTGCACTTCTTAAGGGGTGTGAGCCATGCCACATGAAATGAGCCAGGAGCTTTATGTTTCTTGACAGAATGGAAACAGAGCAGGAACAAAGCAAGGGGATTTTTCTCAGGGTCTTCTGTACGTACCTGGAGCAAGAAAGGAGGTTGTTTCTGGGGAAAGAACAATATGAAAAGTGCTTTCCAGAAGTTTCCAGCAGCTCTTCGAGAGAGTGAGTTGGTCTTTCACAGGAATTTTCTGCTTGAAAATGTTCGATGGTTTTTCCTACACTGTGGTGCAGACTCCTACACGTTATGTTGTCATACTTGGCAGGAGGGCTAGGGGTAAAGAAGTGTTAAGTTATAATGTAAATTGAGTTTATTGCTGTCTGGCAGAATATTTTGGCAGCTTTTTGTGACAAAGCCTTTGCCACAAATACTTTTTAGCTCTTGGAATCAGGTCAAACCATTAATCTGGGTGTCTGCAGGGACATGTACAATGCTACAGCAGCTCCTACTGTCAGATGATGGATGCATACCTGGCTTCCCACTGCACACTCACTTCTGACAATGTTAGTCAACAGGTTTTCCTAGCAAGAAAGATTATTGGGGCAGGAGGAAATGACTGATTCAAAAAGGGTCTGCATTAAACAGCTGTTCAAACCATAATATTTCCAGTTTCTCAGTGGCTCAGGACAGGCACCACATCTTTCTTGAGGCCATCAAAACTTAGTACAGGTCATTACTAATCTGCCAATCTGCCAGCTTCAAAGCAAGGAAAGGAATCTATCCCAGTCTGGCCCTCGGTATTTCACATTCCGTATTCTTGTTGCCAGAAGTCAGGTTTTTCATCACAGACCCTCACAGAACCCATAATGAGCCCTAATGATGTGATTTCTGCAGGGAACAAGGAGGAGTTGGCCAGTGGGTCTACCAAGAGGAAGGACTCACCCCACATGTCCTCCCCTAGATGGGTCTTCCAGTTCAGTGTATCTCTGTAGTAAGATGTGAAAATATGCACTGGATTATACCAAAGTTTTCTGTCAGGATCCATTCTCCATCATTTCAGATGAGGAAGGGAGGGAGAGAATGAAGTGCAGTCAACTGCACTTCCTCTGGCCCCTTGATAGCACCAGTTAAAATTAATAGGGCCACTGTGTATGTACAAGCCTAGCAGAGGATTTCTTTGACAGAGCTGCAGATGGAAGGGTTAACAACAGGCCTAAAATGTCTTCACTACTCAAATATTTTCTTGGAAAGTTTGAAATAGTATGCCATTATAGTTTGCTTTTTGGTTTTTTTTTTAAATTAACATTGATCATTGGCTGAACCAATTAATGCAATTATGTTGTCCAAAATAAAACATCCTACCAGATCGGTATCATATGCTAGTCCTCCCAAGAAAACAATTTGGCCACAGTAGAGTGGCCACATGAGTGAAGCCATGGATTGGCCAAAGAAACCATTTCTGTTAAAAGAAATTATCATTTGGAGACCTTTTTTTAGAAGAAATGGTACATTGCCTGCATGTAGAGTCACAACCCATTTCCTTTTCAATAAGAACTAAGTATGTTTAATTACTGGGCTGTCATATTAACTATCCATTATTTTTATTTAAAAACATGAAATGAACATTAAAATTTAGGAAATTGTCTCAATATTGACATTTTCTCTTGGGATACAGGTAGGATTTGAAGTTTCAGTAATTTTGGAAGGTGGGGGTTCAGCCATGCATTTATATCTGATTTTTCCAGTTAATTTCAGGGACCAGGGAAATTTACAGGGGCTGTTATTTTCCCAGTTCTGCATCCAAGGGATACATTGGGAAACAGTGACATGACCTGAGCATAACCTCCCACTGATCTATAAGCTATATTAATATGACTCTGGGTGGAAGAGGTTTGTATATTTGAATCCAACATTTTTTTTCCTCTAAAGTGTTAATCCTTTACTTGGAGGCCACATATAAAAGACTTGGCTTTTCAGGACCAGATCATGTGTTTTCCGGGCTGGTGGGCACCTCACGGATCCACTGGTGGGAATTTGTTACCATCAAACCTGAAATGAGAGCTTAATTCTGGATTTGCCTGAGGGCCAAACCTTTTTTACAGTTACAATCCACATCTAAATACCAGCACTTTGATCTTCCCTGCTTCATGGACTTCACTCTTTCATCCTTAAAAGAGAATCAGCCAGATTTGTAGGGGAGATTACACCTCACCTCTTTGTGCCTCTGCTTGCAGGAACATCAAACCCCACCTTTTGCCATCTGTTCCCTCTCACTGGGTGGTGGGGTGGGAGGGTGTTCTGGCAGGGTGTTCCATCCCAGCCATGGGAGACAAACTCAGTGCCCTTCAGACAAACTCAGAGACAGAAACACAAAAAAAGTGGGCAGAGAGAAGACCTCCAGCTTCATTCTCCACCCAGCAATTCCCAGGCTCTAATGCCATTTCTCATACATTGATGTAGTTACACCTGCACGCAGCTGGGCAAGCCCAGTAACTATTTTCAGACCAACACAGTGGTTTTCAGCCAAGGGGCACATCAGGTCAAGTGAAACACCTTGCAGATAGGTGGGGAAAAAAAATCAATTA
The DNA here is from genome assembly GCA_013397195.1 of Hylia prasina. NCBI lineage: Eukaryota > Metazoa > Chordata > Aves > Passeriformes > Sylviidae > Hylia > Hylia prasina. The sequence continues at coordinate 540,295 of VYXD01006428.1, forward strand.
ATAAAAAAAAGTTATTTCTTCTTTCTCAAAAGACTGGCTAAAAAACCGCCCAACTTCTGGGGTTTATATGTTTTATACTTTTTAACCAGTTTTAAAGTATTAAATAAAGCTGAAAGACCAAAGTGAAATATCATTTTGCCTGTCAACTTTTCTATTCACCAAAGCTGCTATGAAGAGGAGGAGGATTGGGCTGTATCTCTCACACCTGTTCTATACATATTTTTTAGTATTGCCAGTGAGCTGAAATATTATTTTTCAGTTATCCTTAAAAAGCACCTGAGTGCTCCATGCCCTGAGCTTTGGCATGGGGCATAAAAAGATGGGTCTGAGGGGTTACCTGTGGTCCCTTTCCTAGGTCATTCATCTAGGGCATGAGGAACAGAGGAGTTTGACTCTTGTCAAACGCACATTTGAATGGAAAGAGAGAGCCCGCAGAAGGAGCACAGAAAAGAGGTGGACTTTGTGCTGTGGGACATTTGCAAGATGAATGGTGCCGAACCTGGAGGACACAAAATCAGGACATGCACTTGGCAGAAGGACTGCCACACAGAAAGCAGACGTCACGGGTTCCGGTAGAAATCTCGGGGGCCGTGAGGAATCTCAGGCTGCTGTGTGAATCTTCCAGCATCCTCTCCCTCTAGGGGCTGCGAGCTGGGATCTTCGAGAGAATCAAAGTTAATTAGGGGTCAAAAATCAGTGGAAATTCATTGTGAAACAGGGTCCTTTAGGGCTGCTTGCAGCCTAGGTGGGATGTAGATTTAACAAATGGGGAGTCCCCGGGGCGCTGCCCGGGCAGTGCCGTGTTTGAGGAAGGCTCTCCCTCGGGCAGCGGCTCCGAGCGCCGCGCTCAGCGTCCGCCCCGCGCCAAGAGGGGCCCTAAAAGTAGGTCACAGCTCACTGTGATGCAAACTCTTTCTTCTCAGGTGCATCAAGACGTTCTTTCATGTGCTGCTGAGGCGGGAGCAGCAGTTTCTGAGCACACTGAGTCTCCGTGATCCATCTCCCGCAGTGTCTGCGCTGGGGACGCCGGGGAGCGAGAGGCTGCTCCCTCCCTTGCGCCCCGCAGGGTCTGGCAGGACTGGGAGGACAGCAGCAGGTGCCACACGTCACAGCACACAGAGCTTGGGTGATGGCCCGTGGCAGCAGATATCTCAGCTTCCAGGTCTTAGGATGCTTTTCTATGCTTTTTATCAGTGCCTGGTGCTGCTGTGATGTCCTGTGACTCACAGAGCAGCCCTGTGCTGCTTTACTTTCCATGTCCTGGCTGCACTTTTATCTCTCTGCCCTCATCAGACACTGGCTCAAGCACAAGTGTTTTCCCGTGGGAAATGCACTTTTTCTTAGTGACAAAGGCAAAGCTTGAGATAAACCATCTCAGTACAGCAAGATTAACAGAGGCTGGGAGAAAACAAATGTGTGGTCATCACCTGGTGTCAGAAGCATTGAACAGATAGGAAGCTGAATGCCCCATTCACCATTTTTCTGGACAAGAGGCAAAAAAGCAAGAAGAAATTGCAGTTGTGTGTTACTGAAAGAACAGAGTGCTTCACCTCATCCCTTCACACCTGCAGGGAATGGGTGTTAAGACGGGGAGCTTCCCCTTCATCTCTAGGTTAAAATCCCACCCATTTGTGGGTGGGATATTGTTTTGAATGTCACTGAGGTTACTGCTCTTCATGATTCCCAATTTTCTACCCCAAGGATATAGAGATTTGACTGTCACTTACACTGCTTTTCTCTACAGTTATAGCCAAGGGCTGAAACAAGGAGACCATAAGTAAGAGATGGCATCATGAAAGCTCACCAGGAGAGAAGGCAAATTTACCTGTTCTCCACATGATGAAAGAATGGAGCCAAGGTGACCATTTTCCATTGAAACTGTGTTTCAGAAACAAACAGTTGGCACCTAAATAAGTCTATTCACAGGAAACCCCTGTGTCTCATGGAAAATGTTAGTTTTTCAGATAGAGAAATGCATTAAAATGTCATATGTCAAAATATATCAAAGATATTTTGTCTGAATTAAAACTGAGGTGGGGCTGTTTGCAAAAATTCAAGCAAGGAAAAGTTCAACTTCTCTGACTGAATAATTATTATAGCTGGCTTCATCCACAGTGGAATGTAACTGTGTCCTTTCCACATGCAGGAAAAAAAGCTTGAGATATCTGAGTGATGAAATTAAGGGAGAAACAGGGCATTGAGTGTTCTGGATAAAGCTGTTATCATTCCATCAGCTCTCTGAGAGCCTTCAGCCCCAGTGAGGTTGGCTGGCATTTCTTTCTCACTCCACAATCAGCACTGGAGGCATCAGGATTATCTCACGGAAGAGACACTTTCACTGGGCACGCTGCTCAGTGCAAATCTAGCAAGTGTTGCCCTTTTTTTATTCCCAGGTATTGTCACGCATTGATTGTTCGCCAGCTGTTGGTGCTGTGTGGTGGTGTGGGGCAGACAGAGCTTGAAATAGGAGCTCCTGCGTCATGCTGCATCAGAGGCTGCTTCTCTCCCTTTCCCTGGCAGCTCTGCAGAGTACGGCTGTGCTCACACCACCCCCCAGCTCGGCCCCCTCCAAGGTGGGGACACACCCCAGGACTGCTCTGGGTCTCCCCAGGAAACCTGTCAAACTGCACAGGATGAATGCAATCTGGAAAAATCTGTTTACCATGATGTGCTCATACATCTGGAATGATTTAGCTGCAATTTCAAGCAGACCTTCCTGTAAATGTAAAAGAGCATCTTGAAATGCATTTCAAACACAGAAATTAGGGATCTGCTCTAGCTCATTTTCACCTGCAATGTGTCATCTCTTAAGTGGTCCCAATATACCAGGAACCAGCAGGGAATTCAGTTTGCGAATGCCCCTTCTGCAGTTGCATACTGCAGTTATCCACCCCATGGCCAGCAGTCTGCTTTAAATACATTGGGATGTAACCCTGACCCCGACTAACAGCAATAACACAAGCTGTTCTGGATACCATCTCAGTGATTGCTGTGCACAGGACTCTCAGTTTGAGGCAGGGTGAGCTGTGACACAGTAGGTTCATCACAGCTATAGAAATCCTCCCCAAAACTGTGAGTTGTTTGCATCCTTTATACACATAGGAAATCAACTTACACTGAAGTTCCAGTAGTTTATCTGGGGTTTCCTTCTTAATATCTCTGCTACAGAACACCTGACAAGAGCTTCCCAAGTAGCTGCCTACCCTGAAAAGAGAAGAGACATCAGCAAGGACATACCAAGGGCTCCACAGATGGTTCTTGGGTGCAGCCCTGGAGATTAGAGCCATAGCATCATCCATAGTCAACTAGAATTTCTCTTCTACAGGCAATAAATATTGGATTATTTATTTTGCATCATGACTGCCTTCTCTTTTCTGTTTTTCCCTCTGTATGGTAAGGAAAGAGCATATGATGAGTGTAGTGTATTATAACTGAATATTAATCTCTTCAGTCACTGCATGCATTCATTTATATGGATGATTTGCTAGTTTTGTTTGAATACACACGCGCATATTTAAAAACGAGGTTTATTATGAAAAATGCCCTCAAATTAACTCTTCTAAAAGATGCCAATATTATTGGCAAGAACTGCACTTTATTTTCTTTGTAAATGTGCTGCTTCCTTAAACATTCATTTCTTTGGAAATCCAGTACTTTTCCAAATGCAAAGGCAGTGGTGATGAGCAACTGTGATTCCCACATTTAAAAGCAAAACCAAGACTTGATCTTTCTACAGCAGATTAGGGAAAGAGATAAAAATGAGATGAAAGCCTCAAATGTCTGTTCCACTAGGTTCGAGGCATTCTTTTTGTTTTAGTTCCGCACTCTGCCTCTTTAATTCCCCCTGGCTCAAATGCCAATTTTCTGCTATGTTGGCATGACTGCCGAAGAATTGCTTCTGTTAATAAACTGCACAAAATAGCTGAGCAATTAAGCAATTAAATGGTTTTAAATTTAATTTAAAACCCTGGCATTTTGCTAGGAGTACTTTTCTTTAATCCCATCTTTTTTGTGTGGTGGGAGGTAAAGGGTGACTTGGAAGGGTGGGAAGGCAGAACAGTGATGAGGGAAGGGTGTGGTGTGCTTGGAGTTGACTCAGGCACATAAGTATAAGGGCTGTCCACTTTGGGGAGCACATTCCAGCCCTTGTCCCTTATTAAAACAAGCAATTTTTTCCCTAACATTTAACACACAAACAAGCTTAATCTGATTTCCATCCTGATCCCAGATGGGTAGCAGGGCTTGTAAGCAAATTATTTCAGGAGCTGCCTACCTGCTCTTGGCTTCTAATTCAAAATAAAAAGTAGCACGGGAGAAAACACAGGAATTACTGTGCCCGGGGGTGAGAAACCTGTTCTGCTCATCACTGCGTGTTCTCACTGCATTCAAGGGCATTTCTCCAAGTTACTTGAACTGCAGGAAATCTTGTCCCTTGGGCTTATTTGACCTGTACTTACAGAGATTTTTTTTTCTTTCTTTTGCAAAAGTCCGCATTTTGCTAAAGGGTCTCTTGCTGATTTGCCATCGATGGTGGCACTGGGATTCACCCTTCTGGGAAACGGGGCCCAAGAGAATGGTGAGAGGGCTTATTCCATCATGCCACTGTTGTATCACCAAGCCCATCATCCCCTGCCTTACCCCACTGCTAGCCAAATCCCCTCCTGTGCCACTCACACCATGTGGGCCAAGCTGTGGTAGCCCACATCCATTGTGCTACATCCCTTCCCACCCCAGTCATCTTCCCCAGGCCACCATCTAAAACCTGTGCATGGCTCTCTGTTCCAATCTATACTTCCAATCCATCCCATTCATACAGCTAAGCAAAGTTCTCTCAATAACCACAAATCCTCAGCTGCCCAGTCCCATCCCTGTCCATTGCTCTTCTACCCTCACTGCTTCACACCCTGCACCTCAGCTGACCCACAACCTTAGCACTACCAGGTTTTTCAAAGCAACCTATCCTCTTTACTTCTCAGTGCATTAAATCTCTTTTCTTACCATGATGGCTGGAAGATACAAAACATTCTCCCTAGCGTCCTGCTAAAATTTTCTGCTAATAGAAACACACCATGTTTTTCAAGCCTTTTTTCACTACCTATATTTGGATGAATGATGCCACAGCTAAGCAAAACACCCTGTGGTATACCCTGCCATGCTTACTGTCTTCTCAAGAAAAGCTTGTATCTCCATGGTCACATCATGGCTATTTTTAGTGAACCAGATATTCCTGTTATTCTCCTAGTCTTTGAAATTAAAAATAATGGAAAGAGAATTAAAAGGTTTCTTCTAAATGTTACAGTAATCACATGCTGTTTGCAAAATTCTAGGTGAAATTCCACCCTCCCCCCCTCGAGCTAATGGTGATATGAACATTAACAACGTTCACGTCATCATTGCAGTCAGACTCACATTATCGTTTCCACTTAATGCACCATTGGGACCAATCCTGTAGTAGCTGGGGAAATGTATTATAAGTTAATTCATTATTTCTGATATGATCCTATGCTTAATCGAGATCTCCTGTTCTGCAAAATGAACCCATTTCAGAGTCAGTCCCAGGAAGTTCCTCTCTCTGAGCCTAAACATCTCCAGACCGGGTGCTGCAGAGGAGCTGTTGGCAATGCAGGCTGTGCCAGGGTGCTAACAGAGATCCAAGGGCCGCAGGTGCTGCATGACCTGGGGATGTGAGACACGCCAGGGAAACAGACCTTGCCCAGGGCCTTGCTTTATAGTGAGGCATTGAGGCAGCAGTGAGACATTCATTTTCTGTATTTTGGACTTCTCAGAGCACCATTGCAGAACCCTTTTTGTCTCTCTGTGTTAGCATAGATTGTAATATTAATTTCTGTCCTCTCCTCCCTCCTGACATTGACTTTCCACCACAAGCCCTTTGGCTGTCCAGTCCATTTTGACACCAGGGCAGGATCTCTGTCTGTGTTTATACAGTTCCCAGCATGAAGGGAAACTGATTTTTGCTGGACCTTTAGCTGCTAGCGTAATTCATACAATAATAATATTACATCCTTGAACTCTCTATCCAGTTTCAATGGATCTGACAACCTTCTTAGAAAAAAAGATGTATGTATTATACAGATGTGAACAAGCTCTAACATTAAGTGGACAGCACATAATTCCAGATCATCTTCTGAGTGTCACAAAACCCCAAACTGTCACAGGGATGATATAGGGAATGATAATTAAGATAATGGGTTGATCTTTATGTTTGTACATAGCTTAGCAGCCATCAACAGAATTACAGCTCCAGGCAGACCTCAGAACACTTCAAGCCTCCGTGGCAGCAACATGCAGTTAGAACTTCAGAATAGGAAAGTCCAGGCTTCGACTTTGTACATTTACAGGATTTTCAGGCACCATAACTCTTAGAAGAGAAGCATCAACTTTCCTGATCCTGCAGGCAGTAAACTCGAATCTCAGGCCAACAGCACTGACAAGAGTGTCACGCTCTGGTGGTGACCCACAGGTGGGAGGTGACAGCAGTTCCCCATGGGGTACCAGCTCCTTGCTGTGTTGTGCAGAACACACAGCTACACCCCTGGGCATGCTGATGATGCCCCTTCAGTGACTGGTGCTGCTTTATTTCTACCAGACCCAGGATTATCCAGCAAGGCCTTCCTCTTGGTCAGGGGGCTCAGTTCAGATGTGCTTCAAGAGCCACACCTTGGTCACAAACCACTCCTTGGACACTTCTGCTTCATTTTGCAAGATAGGGATTAAATGATGTCCTGAAGGAACTCATCTGTTTAGTTCCTGTTTAGTTCCAACTGTCTTTTAGTTCCTACAAATGCCAGCAGAGATTGCATTGAAATGGGAGATAAACACATATACAAATAATACATTGACTCTGATTCAGTCATGGTGACTTTTCCAATAAATATACAATCACTTTATAATACATTACATTTGTATATTTTAAACGACCTAATAGATAGGAGCATGAAAGCATTAAATTACCATATAGCAAGACTACTATACCACACTAGACATCTATTAGCATACTACACGTCAATCAGTGTTTTACCAATTAATGGCTATCTAATTATCTTGCTATAATGAGCTTGTTAAATGCCAATTAAATGGCAAGATGTTTGAATGCATTAATAAGAATGTAATTACACAGTTATTGGTGACATAATTTTCACATCATTAACTAGTAACTTATCCTTATTAAGTTCAATAAGTATATTCTTTTAACTTCCCATTGATCCCAAATTAGTATACAATCGCCTGTCGCTTAAGACTGAGATGGCTATAATTATCAGGATCATTATTGGAAAAGTTTAATGTCTCCAATATTAAAAATAAGCAATAACTGAAGAATGCACTGGAGGAAAAGCCAATTGAAAGTGTAACTACACTGTGCACACAGATTCTAACCTGGGATAGAGAGTCTTCCTCCAGACAAGAAATGTACTTCTTGTAAGAGACCAGCTTTCGAACCTGGAAATTATCATTGGTTTGCATAGCAGAAGGTGAAATGTTCCTTATCAAACTTTTTTTACCAGAGTGCTCTAAATGAAAAGGAACTGATGAGAAATGCTGAGTCCTTACCTGGTGTGTCCTCCCCAGGGGAGGACACCCTGAGACATTTCAGGAGCTGATGGTCTGGGGTTATGCTCACCTTGCTTGCTCAGTTTTGCTCCCGGGGAAATAATTTCTGACTTTTTTTTTTGTTTAGCTGAGATGGATGAGGTACAATAATGACGAGCCCACAATGTCCGCCTGCCTGGAGAAGGTCAGTAGAACCTGATGGGACCAGCACTCTGCTGGGACTGTTGAGATTTTGAGATCGTTCTCAGTTACACCTCATACTTTCCCTGAAATTTGGACAGCTAACATAATCCATCTTACCTTTGTGTTTACTGGGACTTGTGAGAGTAAAATAATCAGTAATGATGCTGAGGTATCCAAAACCTCCAAGTCAGGGGCTGCAGAAATACTGACGTCAACAGCAGCTCCCCACAGAGCATGTATCAGAGCAAGTCAAAGCAGTCCACAGGAAGCTGAACTCAGATCTCCGCTCCAAACATTAGGATGTCATAGTTTGTATGAAAGAAAATAGCCAATCTTCCATCCCAAATCTTTTATTTATGGAAGGGAAATAAATCACCCTATGCATTTCCACACCAGGAAAAGCTATTTAACCAAGCGAGCATGTGTGAGCCATGGCAAATGCATAAATAGTTCTGCATTAATCTTTTCCTGCACCCTCTCATCCCATTTTTGCAAAATATTGGGTTCATACCATGTCTACTGTATTTAAAATTAAGAAAGTGATTGAGAGCCATTTACTGAATTAGGCACTGTACTGAGATATGTGTGCAACAAAATCAGCTCTCAGTCTCAGTGCCTTAATTAGCCACTCCACATTGATGAGTGCCATGGATCCCAGTGTAGCCCAGTGGGCATCCTGCACCCCCCAGCTACAGGTGCAATGCACATCTCCAGTTGAACTTGGCCAGTGTTTCCAGACACCAGGAGCCAAGAGGATGCTCAGTGGTCCATCACAGCTTAGCAGAGATGTGCAGCCTGCATGTTAAAGGGTTTTTGTGAGCTGTGGCCACTGAAACTATCTCATCTTTCCCAAGGATGTAACCTAGCCCTCTTCTAACATTTTTTCTTTTTCTTTTCATCTATCTTTCTGACTCCTTCAGGATTTTATTAAGAGAACTGGGGAGGTCTGTTGAATTCCTCTGTCTCCTGAGATGTATTTAACTGGAACATGTTTTTCCTATCTTGGGCACGTAAGATGGGCAAATGCGTACACAGACATCACAGTAACATCATCTTCTATTGATCTCTGCTGATACAGGTGTGCTGTGGATGTGTTTTGCAGCTTTAAAGAATTGTTTTCAGTGGATACTTGTCAGGTTCTTTCCATCCCTCAATTTCATCTTGTTATAAGAGGGATAATTTTGTGTAAAAACACAGAGGTGCTCTCCTTTTTCTGAATAAAACAAAAATAAAGAAAATGGAAAGGGGGGTGGGGAGAGAAACTCTCCCACGTCTTCACAGCATTTGTTTTTCTCCCCAAAAGCAATATGAAAACCCACTGAGCAGATATAGTAATAATCAGCATTGAGTGCAGTAATGATGTGTCTTCTGCACTGAAGCTCCTGACAGGAAAATCATGACCTGCTCCCCACAGGTATCAAAGTCGCTAATTATCCATCAGGCGCTCCAGATCAGCATTCATTAGAGGAACCGACACTGCGTTAGTCAGTCACGGCGAGTCTCTTTCAAGTCGGGGCACTTTTCCCTTTGATAGAAAGAGGCTGCATCAGCACAGGCAGCACACTTGCCTTCTGTCACTTGCTGGCTTCTGTGCTGCACATGAGACTCGAAGCTGAGGATGCAGTAAGTTCAGCTGAAGGCACAACTCAGTGCTGCTTGGAAAACGGATCGTGGAGGAGCACGTTTCTAAGATCTGCTGCTGCTGACGCCCACCTGGCCTAAATCTATTTCAGCAATGTCCCCAGTGCTGCCATCTAGATCCAGGTGTTTCCTGTGCCTCTCAGATGAACTGATGAGCTAACGAAAACGGGTTGTTACTGCTTTTTTTTAAAGGGCTAGGCTAATCAAGGTAGTTCTGCTGTAATTGTATTCATGGGCTAATGAGACAATAGGTAGAGTCCACCATACTAAATCCAAATCTAAATGTCCTTGATGTTGGCACAGACCAGATTTGCCTGGAGTTCTGTTTTCAGACTCATCTGTAACATGATTTATACTTCTGCCTCATAACTATTTCCTTGTTAGAACCTTTCTCCCTCTCTTCCAGGTTTTTTTTTTCCCCTAGGTTGCTATTTGCTTTTACTACATGTCTTTGAAATGGAAAATGGTACTTAGCAATTAAGAATTATTATTTTTTTGGCATATTATCTCTACAGTGGCACTCACCAGAAGAAAATAATAAGGAGTCAGCACTGGTAATGTTACAGAATTTATAGGTTGCCTAGTTCAGAGAGACACGGGACCCTTTCTATGCACTGAAACATCCAGCACTGATCACTGTTATGGCCACAGTACCTTGCTTGGGTGAACCATTAGTGTATTGTAGCATAGAAATCCCTGTAGTGGCTATAAAACATATTTATATATCTATAAAACCAGGGTGCTCTGGTCTACTGAAAGCACTTAGATACTTGGATAACAAACATTGTGTGGAAGCTGGATGTACAGGGGAATGAAAGAAGCCACACTCAGAGTTTGAGATCAGCATTTATTTTCAGGCATCTGCAAGGAAAGCCCATCAGTCTGATGATTATCTGAACATATGTGGAACATTTGTAAAAAGCTAGGAGAATTCCATTATGTATAAGCTGCTTAAAAAGTGGCTCACTTAAGGTTATTACATTGCTGCTTTGGGTTATTTTTGTTTAATTCAAACTCCACAGTGGGTGAGACTCAATTTCAGTTTAAACAATAATTTCAGTACCTTTTCTTTCTCATCATCTTCTGTACCTACAAAATTTGCAGTGTGGGATTCAGATAAATAAATACATGATTACACACACACTTGCTCATCATTTTCTCCATGACATTCTGTTTTCTGTGAATAAAGAAAATGTCTTTCAGGGTGCTTTTTTCCTTCTCCTTGTAAGTGAATGATTTCCAAAGGGCCTGTCTGTCCAGAAGAGATTAAAGCCTTGCCTTAGAATGAGGCCAAAGCACAATTTTAGTGTCAGAAAATCAGTTTTGAATCCACAAAAGTTTCCATTCAGAAGTCTATTTAAGAATATACTTATAAATTGTCCTCTTTAACCTGCTCCAACTGAGGAAAGAATTAAAATATTTATACACTGACCCAAGAAAATGCTTCAAACAAATTGCCCTGTTGATAAAATGAGTAAGATAATGTGGACTATGATTTTGTCCCATATGAAAATGGATATTTGACAGCTTTTGAATTAGCTGTGCCTCAGTCTGGATCTCCAGTGAAAAGGCTGCCTGATATTTCTGAATGCAAACTTTGAGCATCCAAAGCAAGCACTGCAGCAGCATCCTCTCTGGAAAGACCTTTCCACCATAAAAGGACTCCCAACCACATTTCACCACACCAATAATAATCAGAGAGGTGAACAAAGAAAAAAACTTTCATGAATTTAAAAGTACTGAAAATAGAGCATTAAAAGACATGGAAAAAAAACCCCAGTCTTCCCCTGAGGAGAGCCTTCATGGAGGAACCTACTTCGGGGAATCTCTTTCAACATTCTACTTTCATATCAATATCCTTTAAGATTTCTTTGGTCTGTCTGTATATAAAGAAAGGGACATTTTCGATAGAACTCTTTCAAGCAGCCGCTCTGCTGTCAGTCCTGTGAACTCCCCTTTTCCACATGGTAAAGCAGGCACCTGGTGATTAAAATTCAGCCCAAGCCACCCAGATTCAGATATTTTCCAATGTCATGGCAAAAGTTTCCAGCCACTGTGCATCTTTACTCTCTCCATGGTACATCTTTCCATATGGGGGTGGCAAATGGCTGAGGTCTGTGAAAAGACACAAATTTGTTCTCTCAGGCATGTTCTTTGTTCCCCAAATTAAAGGGAAGTGCAAAACTTCAACTGTGCTTCCCTCTGTGTCCCTCCTCGCAGATTGGTAAATTGGGGTAAATTGCGAATGCACTTGAATTCTCCTTATCACAAGTCTGGTAGCTCATTACACCCTCTGCTTTTTCTCCTCAGATGCTATAGAAATACAACAGTGTAACTAACACTTCTCCTCATTTAGAACCACAGGTGGTGGGAGTATGTGTGATTTTATTGTCTTTACTTGGTAATTACAGGTCTGTTCCTATTCCCACTGTCTCAGTGGGATGCTTGTATAGTACACGTATTTAAGTCCTTTCAGGTGTTTTCAAGGTGGATTAGCATGGAATATTGCATTAGTGCAGAATGGTTCCTGTTCTGGTGTGCCTGTGACCACTATCTGTAGAAGAGGTGCTGGCACACAGGCTGGTCTGACTGCTTGTATTGACATGAGGGTACTGTAAAGCCTGTCTCAGACAAAAGTCATCCCAGGAGGGAGAGGAGAGCTGGAATTTGGGTGCTCCTCCCAGCAGAGTGTATCTTCACATCGATGAAGACAGTGCCTCTGCAGAGGGTGCAAAGCGCAGTGAACCCCAGCTACTGTTGAGACCCCAGGCTGCACACACACATCGGGTCGTTCTAGGAGACTTCCCCTTCCCCTTCCCCTTCCCATGTGGGATGTGATGGGCTGCAGGGCAGCAGCAGCAAGATTGACACATTTGATGCACGTGACAGGGCCATTTAAAAAATTAGATATTATTATCTTTTGATTTCAGCTTCTGATTCCTCCAGATATTTGTGGTTGATGTCAGGCTCCCTTCAAGTTTTGCCACCTTCCATCAGTGCATATTATGCTTATCACAGACAGAAATTCATGTGTAATAGGAAGACACATTGCATACACATCCAGTGTGTTAACTATGTTTTAATACACCACATTCATAGTATACTTTGAAAAACACAGTAGCTGGAGCCAGTGCTGCTGACAGAGCAGATCCTTTCTTAACTTCTCTTTGAATTCCCTTTTTCTCTTTGAATTCCCTTTTTCTCTTTGAATTGGGATATTTGCATGAAGGCTGGAAGCCCCATCTTTCTTCTATTAAAGCACTGGTGATCTTTGCTTTTTCTCCATTGAAATAGGCTTGTGAGTTCAAGGACTGAATTCAGCAGAGTTCATAAGCATACGCTTAAATCAATAGGATTAAACCGTGGGTAAGGCAGTGAAGCTTGGAGCATGCATTTATCCCAAGCACAGGCTCAGATGCTGTGTTAAGGACTGCAGGACATTTGAAGCAAATCAAAGCCCTTCTTCCCTGGAGTCCTTCTCCTCTGCTGCTGCCTCTCGGTTAAATGAAGCCAAAGGTTCCTGTGCAGCACACAAAGGAATGTCAGGATGCAGAGGTGCAGACACCCAGGTGTCTCCAAGGAACTTCTGGAAGTGCACAAAGCTGTTCTGAGCCATCTGGAAATGATGAGAACTTTGTTTTTCATTCTTGACGGAAAGAGAGAGAAAACCCAGAGCTGTGTAGACCAAATTAAGATCCCCAAAATTATATGTTTTCAACAAGTTGCTTACAGAAAAGGCTGGACATGTGAAGTATCAAGGGGTTGCAATATTTTTATCAGTACATTAAATGTGACAGATGGTCAGAAGTCAGAATCCCAAGCACAGTTACTTCTGTTCTTTGAGAGCACTTGAAATTTGAACCCTTCCACATACTTTGGAAAACACTGGTCCCATTTAAACTTCAGGAGCCAAGTAAGAAAGAAATAACAGCTATGTTTTTTACCTGCTGCTCCCCAAATGCCAAAAAAGCAGTCAAAACCAGAGGTAACTCATGGGAAACTACCACATTAGAAATGGTGGAAGTTTGTCTTTAGTAATAGCTTACATTTCTCTATATATAAATCCAATTGCCTCAACCATCTTTGGCATCCTTCTGTATTAGCTCAGCTGTACTTCAGTGGAGACCTCAAAAGCCTTCTGATCCCAAACAATGGCTTAAAATCGAGTGACAATTATCCTACCTATTTCCATCCTAAAGATAACTAGCTAGGATGATGTCTGGATGACAGTCTCACCACAACAGATCCCCAAGAGACCAGGACCAGGAGACTCAGCTCTGCTTTTGCTGCTGGATTTCTTGGGCCCTGGCAGGGCACACGTGATGCTGGTGAGAGCTGCAGCCAGATAAAGCATCACTCTCTGCAGAGCTCCCCAGTCTCTCCTCGTGTTGAAAGGTGGGTCTCTCCTCATGTTGAAAGGTGGCTTAATACCTGAAGAGAAGCTTTGGCCATTTTTTCTCAGGGAAATATAGGAAATGTTGTATATAATTAAAACTGCACTCCACAGTCCTCTCTCCATTAATAACCAGGTCCAGCAAATTCCAGTTCCCTTCATAGTCCCCTCCTGAGTTTTCATTTTTTTCCTATATTATCAGTATTTTTCCATATATTTGGTTATAAATATTACCATTTAAGAAGGGAACAATTGAGGGATATTCACCTGAGGTCTGAAATTATATATATTTTTATTATGAGTACTGGAGAAGGATGCACAAGGCATCAGCAGAATGTTGCAGCAAGGGTTATAGATTGCGGCTCAGCAGTTGGTGGGTTGGCTATTTCTTTTAATTGCTGATACTGTATTTTCAGACAGTGCTGATCTTATGACAAATCTTTTTGCCTACTTTTCTGCAATTAAGCAATTTAGCTGATAGTTGAAAAAGGTTTTTCACAACATAAATACTCCATTATGCAAATACATATATGCCTGTATATGTATTGATATGCACACATGTGTGTGCACATGCACAGAGACATGAAACTCTATTTCACAGCAGTTCTGCCAGGGACATTTCCTTTCCCTTAATTCTAAATCTTTTCTTGTGCTATCTGAAGAACTCAGAATTTTGCTTTCCAGACAATTCTTGTCCTTAGTGAAGTATTTTACAGTTTTTTTTTTTTTAGTTCTAAAGCCCAAATATCCAGTGAAAAGCTGTTTCAGTGACAACTGTGAGTGTGTGTTTGTGTCACTTTCAACCTCAATGTGCATGTCTCATTTTCAGCTCCTGAACTCTGAATAAACTGGACTCACCTCCAAGAGTTATGGCTTTAAGGGATATAGGTAATTGCACCATCACCCTTTTTATTTGTTTATTTTTTTTTCCTTCAGCTTGCTCTGTTAGTTTATCATACATGTGGTCTAATTAAAGTTTCCTGCAGGACGTTTCATCCAGAATAAATAATGACATTTGCTCAGAAGGGCTATAGTTACATTTTTTTTTCCTTCCAACTGTGCTGAAAGGGAGTTGCTGTCTAAAAAATCTGTGCCTGGATGGAAGAGACAGTTTTATAATTGCATTTCCAGTCTTCTTTGTATTCTTTTGTGTTATATGGTTGTACAAGAAGAAACCGGACAGCTCTGTTGGATAGCAGCCAGGCAGAATTGTCAGAGAAAGAGAGACCAGATTGAAAATTAAATAGAAAGGGGGAAGAGAAATAAAAAATACCAGGATGATCTCTCAGAACATTGACTTAAGAAAGTGAAACTGTAGGAGAAAATAGCAATTTTGTTTTGTGTCAGCTTCTGAGGTTTTAAAATTGTCTTTTGCTTTCTGTTTGGTGTTTTTTTCTCCAGTTGTGACAGAGAAAAGTCAAAGTATGGGGACGTGTTTCAGAAATGGAACTGGGACAAAACATTTGTATTCTGACTGAGTCAAACACTGAGAAATCTGAGTGCACTCTGAAGGAAGAGAAGACTATGTCTTGAAAGTTGAGGCTCTGGCAGTCTCAAGGTCGTATA
The DNA here is from genome assembly GCA_013397195.1 of Hylia prasina. NCBI lineage: Eukaryota > Metazoa > Chordata > Aves > Passeriformes > Sylviidae > Hylia > Hylia prasina. The sequence continues at coordinate 555,647 of VYXD01006428.1, forward strand.
CCTACTCTGGATGAGATCAGCTTTCCTTGTTTTGGCATTCTGTAAATTAATTAATCACTTGGTAAATACATATTCTCTATCACTGCAAAGCAAGCAGAGACAGGATCAGCATACCGAAACCTACGGACTGTGCTTTGACTTTCAAGTGTCTGAGTGAGAAGGGCTCTTCTGATTTCCCTTCCACTTCTCATCTTTCCCAAGTCCCTGCAGGTTTCAATTTCTCAGGCAGATGTACTAGAGAGCTGGTGGCAAACAGGTAAGCTCTGCTTTGAGAAGGGATGGTAAAGGTGACCTCCAGAAATCCCATCTAATCTGACTTTTTCTGTGATTCTGTTTAAGTCAGTCACAAAAGCATCCATCTACAAGCACCAGCAGCTGTACTCTTTGTTCCAGAAGCCCCATAAGTCATGGTCAGACAGACTCTGTGACTGGTAAACAAAGAAAAAAAAGAATAAAAGGGAGGCAAAAAACTCTTTGAGCCTTGGGATGTGATTATTTGTGCAGGGGCAGATTGAGAACAACTGAAATGAAAGGAGAAAAGTAAATGCAGGCCTATGAGAAGCTGAATGGTGAGCACGTCTCTTACACACTTCCCTTGAAAGCACAGCGTATGGATGTACTTTATTCATAATGACAATATGATGTGATTCATAGCAATTGCTTCTTCACAGTAAATTATTCTAAGATGTGTTGTTGTGCCATGTTGCAATGGCACAAGTGAATGATGTTAAAATACTGAGCAGACAAAATGATAACACCTGTTACAGAGCCACTTATAAACTGGAGTGCACGGAGGCATTTGTACCTGTCTCTATCACACATTGTGAGCTACACATCTTAGGATGGTTTATGAGGAAGGCAATTTCTGCTATTCTGTATTAAAACATTTCTCAGAATTCCCTTAATTTACAGACATCCTCTCTCTGTTTACTTGACATCAGCTCCTTCTCTCTGCCAAGCAGTGTAGGAGAGAGTTCACAACTGGCTCAGCAGTCAGGTTTCCTACCCAGATCAGGTCTGGGAGGAACAGAGTAACAATAACTGCACAAGTACATCCTGCCCTGTGGTAGCACACAATTACCCAGACTGAAGAGGAGCAGGAAGCTGTCCCAGTTCACTGTGGGGCAGCCAAGGCTATGGACTGACACAAGCAGTTCAGGGCAGTGTCTCGAGAGAAGGATGGTGTCCTGAATTTCCATGGATTTGCACAGGTGCCCAGCACCTATGTGGAGTCAGGCAGGTCAATGCCTTTGTGTGTTTGCCTCTAAAAACTTGATGCAATCACTTGGAGAAGTGGGGATGGCTTTTGCCATCCCTTGGTAGGGCACTGTACCTTCTGCTAGCTGTCACCAACAGAATATCAAAACACTGATGTAATTTCAGAGCAGCAGCCAGGACTTAGCCTGTGATGGCACATGGCCCTCCTTGAGGGATTGACACCAGGTCCCAGGGATTGGCACCTATGGAAAGCTGTGGTGAGGTTCTCTATGAATTCACAGAGGTGGGCAGGGCACAGAGCTGTCACCAGAGAAGAAATGCAGGATAATCACCTTATACTCTACTGAGAAATCTACCTCCAACAACAAAGCCAAGAGCACAGTCAGATTCTTTTTAATTTTTTTTTTTTTTTCAGAGGTAGGGGAGAGGTAGAACAGTTTTCCTCTCATTTCTAAGGAAACTGGTTTCACTGCTGGCCAGACATCTCCTGTCAGATGTCTCTCATGGAAATGGAGCCCTGGCCGAGCCAGGCGCTACTGTTTCTAGCCCTGAAAGTGAGACCCTAACATTAATTTCTTCTTTTAATTTTCTTCTCCTCCTTCTTCTTTTTCCTTGATGCAGTGTGCTGTCTTCATGAAGGTGCTACCTACAGGATTCTCTCCTAATGCTCACAAGTGCCTCTTCCATCCAGGGGCAGATGGAGAAATTGTTCCTCTAAGCACCAGACGCTTAATGAACAATGAGATGAACTCTCCAGTTTGCTTGCCTTCTCACTCATTTTTCCTCTTTCGTGCTGTCTGGTGGAGTGAGAAAGTGTGTACCAAGGTCTTGACCAAACATTTAGAACTGCAATCATCTTGGGATACCCAACCAAGCTAATTACAAGCTTTGTTGCTCTCTCCCTTGCCCCTTCTTCCCTCTGATGGCAGGGGGATGAAGTGGATACTCAGGAACGCCCACATTTCCCTCTCTCTTTCCCTGCTACAGGGTCCCCTGTGAGATACTCTGTGCCCTTTCATGACAGTGCTGACGTCTCACCTCAACTAGTGTAGTCCCTCTGGGAAGCTCTGGGGAAATAATTTGGCTCCCACCAAACTTTGAAGTTCAGGTTGTTTCAGGAAGGTTTGTCAGCATGGAGACAAACAGCAGGGCCTCTGGATCAGGTACTTGACTTTTCCATGGGAAAATACAAGGCAAGAAGCTTTTAAAAGCCTAAAATTGCCGTGCTGTGTCCCAGCACTGTCTGCTTCCCACAGCTGGAGCTGCAGCATCTGTATGGAGCCATGCTGTGGGGGTGCAAGGGACCAGTGCAGGAGGGCAGGGGAAATGCATATACCATCCTGGAAGAAAATCACTGCCTCTTTTATTGTGATAATTTCTGTTTTAAGATACAGACATTACTGTTTATCATCAAATCTATCCCACTTTCCCAATTACCAGTGGGCAGTAAGAGGTTCCTCATTTTTAGGGAAGGTGAAAGGTAATTAATTCCCTAACATTAGCTGGGACAGTTGCTGCCTGAGGGATTCCCATTCTGTTCAGCATCATCCATTGTTGGTTTGATCATGGTGGAGCAGGAGGATGAGGTGTAGCTCAGACCTGGGCAGGAACAGCTGAAGGAAATGCCCAGGGAAGGCAGACTGCTGGGGGGCAGGCAATGAGTCCCTCATGGTCACTCCTGTGGGGGCTAGCAAGGCCTTCAGGCTTTTGCCATAGGAGGAAAGCAGGGAGGAGGGGATCTCCTCAGATAATGCTGAATGAGGCTGTGTTTCTGTAAGACACAAAATGAACGACACGCACACAGTCAAGACGTCAGGGCAAAAGAGAGAGCAAGATTTATTTTTCTACTTCGGTTTATATAGATTTTTGACAATAACCATGGATTGGAGGATGAAGTTGCTACCTCTCCAACCACACTGGTCAAACTAGAAGTCCATCAATTGTCCCTCCCCAAAAGAAGAATGATAAACAAGAAGTACAGTTTACAATAACATCACTTTGTTTAACAAAAATCTGTGAGAAACTCCACTACAAAAATGCAAACATCAGAAGGCTGAAAAAGATCAGGGTGACAAGGCCGTGAAAGCAGGGAACAAAAAAGAGATTTCAATGAGAGCTGAGAAATTCCAGTCTGTCCAGTACAAGGGTGGTGAACAGCCTTGGAACTTTCTTATGGCTCTATCTGCATATCTTAAATACCATATAACCATGAGCAGCTCCTTCACACCCATGGGACACTGCTGGGTACCACTTTGCAACAGCTCGTGTGGGGTTGGCATTCACATTACAGAGACCAGAAAGTCCTGCTACAGCTCCTCCAACATCATTTCAGAACCAGACTCACTGTATGCAAGTTCTGCAGCCTCCAAAAAGCTTTGGCTGTTTCCAAAGGTGCAGCAAACCTGCTTTGTGACCTGGACAGTGAAGTCTTTAGCACACATTTCAGCTTACTTGTCGACACGTCCCATGAGGCTGGATGAGAGGACAGGTCCAGCTCTGTAATCCAGCCAGCTAAGACCGTCTGATAACATGTTCTGACTCTTCCTTTTTTTTCACCTGTACATCCCTGTACAGCAGTGTACAGCCTAGTTAATGCAAGCCTTGACATGTTTAAAGCTCTATGCAAATATTTGCTAATCAGTCCTCAAAAATCCCTTGTCTGTGCGGAAAAAGTAAATGTTGCTGGGCCTGATTCAGTCTTAGAGTGTACCACAGCCTCACTGGTCCCAGGTGGAGCAAGCACACAAAAGGACCAGATCAGAGGAGAAAAGCTTTCCACTTCCCACCCAACCACTTCCACTGCCTAAAATAGCTGTTTGCACATTGTTGCTTTTGATTTATATGCCAAAGACTGTTTTGCCCCAGGCACTGAATTACCATGGAATTCAACATCGAAGGTCTGCCTTTTCCAGATTTGTTTGAGACTCTTTCCTCTCTTAACTTTGCCACAGCCCAGCCACCACCTGACTTTACAAGCTAGTTCCTTGGACTCCAGCTATCTCACTTACTTCTCTGGATTTTGACTGTGCCCTTACTTTGCCCATTGGATTGGCACATCTTTGTCTTCATTTCTGCTCAAAGGAGCTGATTCCTGTCTTAGTCTGCCTCACTCTACTCCTTGGTTCATAATTAAGTCCAGCCTAGTCAAACTCATTTTGCAAGGCATTTCCCTGTATTTCTTCAGCACCTCAGCCATGCCATGAAGTTGAAGTATTTGGACATGGTCCTGAGACCCCAGTGATGCCTTTTCAGGAGGTGGCTGATGGCTGTGGTGGAGCCCCAGGCTCAGCTAGGGAAGAATGGACTTACAACCCCTCTCCTTATACACTACATTCAGTGCCCTGAACATGTTTGAGATGTGTTTTCTGAGAAAGCTCAAATCCCCATTTTCTACCTTTTGCACTGAAGATTCACATATCCTTAAATCAGTGCCCTGGATCTGCTCCTGTGTTCCTGCCTGTGGTAGGTCTGCTTTTGCCATCATTGTCTATTCCCCCGTGTGGCTGCTCCCCTCCATGTGGCTGCAATCCCACGGTGTTGTTGTCCCTGCTAGAGGGAATCTTGTGTGTTAACAAGTGTGCATTTGCAGACTCTTCAGTCCCAGTAGGCAGTGCTGAGTGTACTGTGAGGAGGACTGAGAGAGATTTCAATACCAGACTTAGGTAAACAGCACAGCCCTTGACTTCTGCATGATCTCTCTGCAGCAGTGCACTTTATACACAGATCTTTTTGGACTCTGCATTGGAAATGCTTATTGATGCCAGCTGTATCAACAGCTGGGTTCCTCATCTGCAGTGTTTTGTATAGCCTGAAGTCTTTAGGTTTGCTTTCATGGACTAGAGATCATTAGCAGTGAGAATCCTTCAAATGTTGACTTGGCTAATTTGTCTGTCAATGGGGCCTGTGTTGCAATTTAATAAGAAGCTGAGAATATAAAAGTGAGTTGCAATATCCCATAGGGATGGCCTTGTAGCTGGTTCTGCAAGAAGGAGTTTTGCTGTTCAGAACAACTGAGCCTCACCAGGCCACCAGGCTCTGGGTGAAGCTAGGACAGTACCCCATGCTCTCCTAAAAGACTGGCTGTATTCAAAGTTTAGACAATCACTTGTTGGTTGGCTGCTCCCTTGTTACACATAAGCTGGGCTGGGAGAAATTATTGGTATCTGAGGGAAACTAATGGGTTTCTTGTGTCTGAACACCAGACACTCCTTTCTCTGCAGAAAATGAAGCTGGCCATGAGCATTGGCCAAGAACAATTTCCATCAGTGGGTGTTGCAGCTTTGGTTCAGCATTTTATCTCATTTACTCAGCCTCCAGCAGAGCTAGGCAAGGACTGCAAAAAAAGAACGGGAAAACAAATCTCCCCTTCAGCATCTGCTCATATGCAGAAGTAAATTCACTTTGTGCTTCTCTGTTGCTGAAAGCTCAGAGTGAATGAACAGTGGTGCTGCTGGCTTGGCCATCTGTCTGGGGCTGCGAACTGAGGGTGCTCCCTAGTCCTCCCACAGGTTTCTTGCTTTGCCTCAAATTAAACAAATAAACTATTTTTTGTCTCAGCTTTTAACCTGTAAAATGGGGATAACACTTCTCTGTCTCCCAGGAATATTTTACTGCAGGCAGCATGGGAGCTGGTTTCCTGGTACTTCCAAATAAATGCTGCTTAATGTGCCCAGCCATCCTGGCATGAAGAGAGGCACTTCTGCCAAGGTCACCTCACTCAGTGTCTGCTCAGACAAATGCTAGGATGTGGCTCTATTGTTTGGAAACTACTTTTCCATGCAGTCCACAGACCTGCTGAAACTGAAGCAATCAAGATGTCCAGCAAAAGCATGACAAGTAATTTACCACCCTGGCTACTTCCATGCTGAAAAAAACCAAGGCTCATTTCTTGGCATTCACTGTAAGGCTTCTTGAACTATAGCTAATTTTTCTGGCCTTTATTTCTGTATTATTTTCTTCTGCTTCTCCTGATATCATGTGTATTATTATGTAAAATAAATAAGTGCATGAAATTTAGTAAAGAAATAATGGAAAAAGGGTTTGTTGCAGGAGTTCCCCCTTGAAGCCTCCATCTCCTCCTACAGATTCCACATAAAAGCCTCTCGAGGAAGATAATAGAATAACAAACCAGGCTACTGAAGTGGGGAACAATCAGGAATCAAGTAAGAAGGAAAGTGGAAAAATAATAATAATACAAACAAGAATGAAAATGATATTTCAACAGTATTGGTGCTGAACAGATCATGGTTTTTAAGCCAGAAGTGTGGTTTTCAAATGACAATAAAAATAATTATCTTCAAGACTCTTCCTTATTCTTCCACCCTTGCTCCCACCTACAGAATCTCACAGGATCCTTTGACAAAAAAAGCAAATTTCATCACATTGTTTTTATTCTCAGCAGTTTAGAACAGCAGTTTCAAGGCCTGTGCTGTGGATTTCATGAATGGATGGTTAGTTTGTCTGAGGACAAGGCTCTACAGGGATCCTTCTTTCTCTCCATTCTCTCCACAAAGGCTTGTTGAAAACATCTATATTTTGAAACATGACCCTTTGGCTCATGCAATGCAGCACAGTAATTCCCAGGTCTCCACCTCTTGTTCTTTGATACCAGGGAAGAGGATGGGTTTGGTCCAGCTTTCTTCTTGACTAGAAGAAAAGAGGTGCCACAACACAACACGAAAGAACCTCACAAGGCACAGTGGTGAGCAAGCAGGAAAAAAGAGACTAGTTTATTTACAAACCTCAATTTTATAAATTTCCAAAGGTGACTGTGGATTGGAGGATGAAATCCCACCTCCCAAACCACATTTGTCAAGACAACTGTCAATCAACTTTCTCCTCCTTCCTAAAAATATGTAAACAACGAAGGACAGTTAGGAAAGCAAAGCTATTGTTTATAGTACAAGTGTGGGAAAGTAGAAATTCTGACTCCAGTATGAAACACAATTCAGAAGGCCTAGAAAAATCCTCAAATCAGGGTGACAGAGAGGTGGTTTTCTAAATAAGGATTATTAATTTCAAATAGATCAGCCTGTTTAATCCTCTCCTTTGTGTCTGCCACAAGTCCTATCCACCAGGGCCAACTGGAAAACACATTTCACAGAGACTTGCTACCAGCATCTCTCTCAAGAGATGCTGGGGGCCTTGCATACGAGACAGAATTGGTCATGGCAGATGTGAAGGATCAAGGCTCTCAAACACAGTGCAGGAGTGGGATTTTGAGGGAAAAGCTTTAAATGAGGGCTTTCAAAAATAGCATAGTCCCCTCTTCTCTGCTGTTGGAATGTGTGTCGAAAGCAGGAAGGTTGAGGTCCAAATTTTTTAATGAATCATTGTTTGGGCTTAAAATTGGTGAATCTGAGGGATGGGCAATAGCTGGCATGGCTTGGTTATATTATTGCTGTGCTTTGGCCCAAGAAGTGAGCCAATAATCCAAATCTTGGAAATGGTTTCTTTTGGAGATTTTGACAATGGACCCAGGTTTTTCTTTGACAAGCGATTTTATTTCTTTACAAAGTGTGGTTGAAAGCAAGGTTCCCAGAACGTGGCCAGCATTGAGGAGCTTCCTCACTTACAGCTCCCCAAACTGCCTTTTCCAAGAAGTCCATTGCCTGAAAAGACCCTTGCTCTTTCACACCCCACATGACATCCCCTTACTTTTTGTCGTTCTGCCTAACAGGTCCCACTGCCAAGTCTCTCACCATGGCTTTGCAAGCTCAGTTGGTCTCCCAAGAAATGTCTCAGTCAGCTGTGACTTGTACCAGGTCATACCTTTAGTCAGTGTCTTCTACAGTTTCAGGTCTCTTGCTCCTCCTGATAGCTCCTAACTATGTTATCAGCATGTCATCTTTAAGCAAGATCTCTGGTGACACATTCACCTTTGAATGGGACATGCAATGACTCAGCTAAGTGTTGCAGCGCAAAGCCAACTTGCTGATTTGAAAAAATAAATTATGAATAGGTTGGTTTTGTTAAGATATCCGGTCTGCTTTTGTCATTATCCTTAATGCATCACTGCACCAGAGCCAGCAGCATTACTGATGTGTGAACAGGAGTCCTGAATGCAGCCTTTGAAGTCTGGGGAATCGATCCCCTACCTAGGAAGAAAATGCCTTGTTATAAAGGCCAGGCTCTGAGAGGGACTGGGAGTGGAGGGAGGGGGAATTTTCCGTTTCCTCCCTCCTGAGTTTAACTATGGCAGAGCATGTCCAGGGAGCGGAGCTGGGATTTTGCAGCTCCTGGCAAACACTGTGCCAGTCTGGCAGTGTGTCTGCTCCTGGCACACTCAGGTGGAGCTCGCAATGCATGCTGCTCTTTGGGGCTTCTCATTTCTGAATTCCTCTACCTCAAGTGCTCCTCAGACACCCTTTTCCATAACTGAGGTTCTTTCTGCAGAACCTTCTGCCCCATGCAGTTGAGGCAACGTACCTAAGCATGGGACAGAGCAGAGGACTCATCCTCTTGGCTGCCTTAGTGAGTCAAACATGGTGAGACTTAGAGGGACAGGAGATCCATGTGACTCAGGCATGCAGCTATTTACCTATCTAGACTTCTCAGGGCTCCCTTCCACTGCTAAAACTAAAAAAAGAACAATAAAATTTGATAATACATTTGATTTTCTCACTCAGCTGAGCTCACAATCAGCATAGGCTGCCAGTTCCTTGTTACAAAAAAATACCCAACTGGCTTGGCCCTGTTTACACCATCATACATGTTTGGCACAGCCAGAGGATGGCCACATCACGCTCAGAACAAATTTTTTTGGCATGACCCTTGAATGCTTTTGCTTGGTATTTTGCATTTAAAATAGAGAGAGGATTAAAAAAAAAAAAAAAGTGCTTTTCCCTGGGGCACCATCAGATGCTAATAAAATCTTTAATTAATTCAGATTCGGATGGGCTCACATTTCTCTCGCTAGCTCACAACTTCAATCAAGGATTTTTCCTTTTGTGATGCTGCTTTCATGCTACTTTTCACTGCATTTCTGATTTATCTAGAATTGTGCTATACAGGCATATTGGCAGGAAAGGCTGGGATAAAAGAGGACTAGGATGAGAGAAATCATTAGCACAGGATGTATTTTCTGGGTTTTTTGGAAGAAACCTTTTTCGGAAGGAAACCCAAAAGGTCCTATTGCTGTTATGAATCCCATAGGAACTCTTTAATACAGACAATTTGTCTGATTGGACTGCACTGGTCTTAAGCATTAGAAAGAGAGAAATCATTCTTAAGAAACATTAAATCAAATAAGATAGAGAGAAATCTTGATAATGTGAAATGAATTCTGTAAAATTAAAGCATCTGACGAATGTTCACTTCATAATAAAGCAATATTCTCTCTGAAATGGAGCCTGTCTCATTACCAGTTTAACAACTGGTGTGGATGCTCTCATCTAATACTAGTCAAAATGAAAAGAAGTACGTGATACATATTCTTTACTGGCCCCAGTAAGAGAGAAAAGCCTCTCTCTGCCATGCTGTCAGTCCTTCCAGGGTCAATCTCCCCATTCACTTGCCATCCTGTGGATAAAATATTTACTGTATATGGTACAGAAACCTCCAAGACTGAGAGGGAAGCATTTCAGAGACCTTCCTCTAAAGACAAGTAAAGGAGAACTAATAGTCTAAGGATGGAGGCAGGGAATAGATGTATCCCAGCCCAGGGAGAGGCTTGCACAACCAAAGACCACATTCCCAGTGGTCCCAGCCCTAGCTCTGCTTGGCCAGAGGCTCCCTGGGTGCTGGTGAGCAGAACAGGCTGGTGGCCAGGGTGGACACTGCATGCAAGGTGAAGCAGGGCACTTAGGAAGGGCTGATTTCATTTATAGACTTTCAAGTCACTTCCTGCTTCAGCACCTTGCTGGAACAATCTTGGAGGTTAACCTGATCTGTAGTCTCTTCTTCTACTCATAAATGGTTGATCAATGAGCTCCAGAAGGAAATAAAAAACATGCAGTTGAATTTCCTTAAAATATACATGTAGCCATGCTCGACAGTGAGGGATTGGATTCAGTGCTCAGGAGACTGAGCAGCATTTCCAGCTGCCTCCCTCCCACGGCACTGCCTCTCTCCCTGCCCCTGACCTGCCCTGCCTCTGTGGTGCTGCACTTCTGCAAGGAATTGCAGTCATTCTTCCTGACTCTGGACACAACTCTGCATGGAATAGAGGGATTCAGTTGCAGGAGAAATGCCATTCTTCCCTGATGCTTTTGGGATCATGCCTCTGAATACACCTTCACCTGATCTGCTGTGGATGACCACAAAGTGATCTACCCTGCTCATGTCTTGCAGTCTTGCTGCAGATCACAGAGCATTGCCTGCTGCATAAACAACGTGCCATGGCTTGGGGCAATATTATAATTGAATAGATATAACAGATTATTATCCTTTTGATGTGCAGCATGGAGCTGCAGCACTCCCTATCCTATTCCAGCAGAGTGAGGCCAGGGACTCTTTCTAAAGCATCCATACAACCAGGAAATGTAAGCAAAAGGCTCTGGAAATAGTAATAATAACAACACAACATATCTCTAGGGCATACAAGCGTGTTGAGTGCTGCAGTTTCACCCGTAATCTGTCATAAAGTCAGACAGTTCTATCAATGGGGAAATAAACAGTCGGGATAATAAAAGCTGAGTGTTGAATAGCAACCCTTCAGCTCCCTCCAGGCTTTATTAGGATAATTGATTTTGGAACATTAATAAGGATATTGATTAGCTTTAAGGAATTGAAACTCAGGGTGAGGGAGGGGGCTGGGGAGGAGTGAGCTGTTGCTCTTGGCCACAGACTCATGGTGGATCAGGAGCCCTGGTATGAAGAGTTGATCTGTTGTGCCAAGGGATTAACTTTTATCTTCAACATGAATTAGGTCAGTGATTTCTGCAAGTGTGCCACCCACATCATGAGGACCTGAGAAATTACACAGCAAGAGTGCTTCCAACACCACGAGGCTTGTCTTATTACTGGGACCCTCACAGGCAATTTCTGTCTCATGATTCAGCACTTCAGCAGAGTGATGGTTCAGCCACAACAGGGCAGGGGGGAAGGAAAGTCAAGCGGGAGGTCTGTGTGGAAGAGGCTTCCATGCAGCAAGGAACTGATTAGATAAGGAGTGTAATCAGCTCCCTGAACCTGCAAAGTGAAGTTTCACTGATCAGTGAATTTCCAGGCTGAAAGAGAACTCTCATAAATACGGAATTTCACTTGCTTTTTTTCAAGATCAAGTGGTTTGCGTGATTATTTTTTTCCTTGCAAAGTTAAAGCCCTAACTTTCTGATACATGGTAGAAGAAGATTGTTTCTATCCATTGAGTGAACAAAGTCATGGGCATCGCGTCCACTCTCCCAGTAAAATAATAACCTTGAGAAATGCTACAGCATATGGCAAAATCAGAGTGAGCTTGCATTTTACATACTGTTGTGATTTAACACAACAAGGCTTCTTAGGCTCTTGTTTGTATTGATTTAAAGATGAACATGGACCTGAACATAGCTGCTGGCTGGGTTGCCTGTATAATATCTTGAAGTTGCAAGTTGTTACATTAAATACCCTACAAAAACATATGCACAGGTTTAAAGCAGTTTCATATCACTGGAGACAATGTGGAATGAAATAAATTCAGATGTAGAAGCTGCCAGGACCAGCTTTGTGTCCCAAAATCTTCTAAACTTGTGTGCACATCAGAATTTGAACATCTTCTTTGATGAGTCTCCTGAGACTGCAAGATTCTAATTTTTGAGTGTGAACCTTTCAGTAGTTTCTTATTGATGCATAGGTAATTTACATGGTCCCTGTGGAGCAACCAATGACCCTAACAGAATTCTACCAGAGAAAAAAAGATCTCCTATTAACCTCAGGTACATCTGGACCCAAGAGCTTGCTAGGAAATGTCTAGCAAATTATGAAATGCAAAGACAGCAAAGAACTGCAGCAAAAGGTGCCTGTTTCTGAATTAAAATATTGTGTTTTCACTTTTTCTCCTATCTTCTCACCACCTGGGATGAACAGACCAAAGTTAATGGGAGTTATGCTCCAACTTCAGTCTTTTGAGGAGTTATTTAAGGACTTTCAACACTTCTTCCCAGAGCTCCACCTCCAATACCCAGCACAGCTGTGGATGACCCTTGTGCTCTCTTACCATTCACAAGGAGTGAGATCTGAGGCTTTTTCTTGTTCCATCATTCCCTTTATGCCCCAGGGATGAGGGAGATGCTTTTGTCCTACTGCTGCATGTGGGTACAGAGAGTATCAGTGGGGCAGGAGAGGCTCATGGCTCATGGCTTGACTGCTTTGTCTCTGCTTCTGAACGGCAGTCACGTCCAGGCAGCATGCACAAAGAGTAACTGATGTCCACATTTTTTTTCCTCCCTCAGCTTGTCTTGTATCTTGGTCTCCAAAAGTAGATAGAGAGTAGAATATTGGTGAGAATGAGGCTATGGATAAAGATTATAATAGACAGGTAATTATAATAAAGAAAGAATTATTAGATAACTGGATAGATAACCGGATGGATAGATGTGGTAGAGATCTGATAGGATTTTTCTCTTTTGCAAAAGCCCTAAAATAAAGGAACTCTTGCACATACATAAATCATCTAGCTCTGGGATAGGAGCAAAGACAAGTTCCCATAGCAACAAGATCTATGCTGTAAAGCTGCGATGCCCTTTGTTATGTATCATTGTGATATTTCTCTCAGACATGTCATTGGCAATTACCCACAGAAGGAGAGCTCAAATTGTGCAGGAGCCCAGCAGATCCACCTTACATTATTTTTCTGTAATTAATGAGATTATTGAATTTCCACACTAATAAAGCAAGACAAGGACTCTGAAAACATCTCCTCTCTGAGCCAATTCTGGGTGATTCCTCAGTGCAGCACCCCCACCCTGCACACACACACCTCTGCACAGACCTTGGTGTGGAATAAAAAGGAGAGCAGGAGCCTTCTGCAGAGCTCTGCTACTCTGCTATGAGTCAGACCGAGCAGCACTGACGTTTCTGTGTTTCCAGGAGGTGAAACCCTTCGTAAATGTTCCTAAAAGCAGTTTTGAAGCTATTCATCTTTGATAACATTGTTTCTTTATGAATGCTTGAGCTCCACTTAGCTGCCTATGCATCACTTTCTGACAGGTCTCCATGTATTCTGTGGCTGCCTGCATGGAGAAAGCTCCCTTTCACACAAAGAAGAGGCACGTGCTAGAGTCGGTCGGAAAAACTTCAGTTTTCCTGAAGTTTCCCTTCCAGAGGAAAGGAAATATTGCCCTAGATGCCAGCAGACTCTCCCCTCATGCAGTGGGGCAGGGAAGGAGCAGGATGTGACAGCACTGCCTGGCTGTGCTGCACTGGGAGAGCCAGCTCAGGTCCTGTACAAATCAGGATGTCATCTGTGCATCGAGCCACAATGATTCTGTACTTGCTGTTCAGCTCTTGAGGGACAGGGCTTCCCCATCATCTCTCCTCCTCCCCCAGTCTTTCTCTGCTCTGACCTTTTGCCTTCAATTATTTTTTAATATCTGAGGAGAAAGAAATATGGGGCAGGAGACAATTTTAGAATAAGTACCCAGGAGAGGACTCTCAGGGATAAAAACCACAGTGGGGTCTGTTTCCTTTGTAATTGTGTGTACACAGAGAAGGATGACCTTTGTCTTGTTGTGCCTCCTCTGGAAAGAGGGGTCAGCATCCCCACAGGGCCAGCAGACCAACCCTGCATCCACTTGTAAACACTTTGAGATCTTCTAATGCTACATTGATAGATAGTGAGATGAAATGCAGAGGACTTGTGCCAGCATACTGGAGAATATTGAAGAGTCATTACCTCATTTTGCAGCTGGTTTTTCTGCAGTAATGCCGTTGTGGGTCTTTTAGAGATGCTTCCTGCTATTCATCTCCTTCAAAGGTTTCCATCATGCATCTGCCTTCTCAGGTCCTGGAAGCATTTTGAAATTCTCCCACGACATGTGTTTTTTGGAGGCAGAATGTTGCTAGGATCACTGAAAAGTCTTTTCCCTGCCTCTTTCCTTCCTTGCAATAACAATAATTTATTGGGAAGGTATTTGCCAGGCCCTTGATCTCATGTGGGAGATACAGGGAGACGAGGCCCCAAGGACTTGACATTCTCCATAGACAGCAGCAGTTCAGGCAGAAAGTGCAAGGGACAGCTGGGGGATGATCAGTCTTGGAGCACAACAAGTTATCTTCCTACAGTGAGCCTGCTGTGGCAGCTCCCCACTGCTCTCCCTCCACATGAGTTACTGTGCTGGGCTCTCAGAGAGCAGTTTCACAAAGAAATATTTTGCCTGTTTGCCTGTGGAGTGCTCCCTTCCCCTAAATGTGCCTGGCTTTGTCCTCACAGAGCACTGTGGGGCTGAGCAACACAGCCAGCATCTCCTGATCCTACTCCTCATAACAGCACTGCCCTTTTGGGCAAACATTTTTCTCCTTCTGCCTTTGCAGCTCTTCTTGAAAAGAAAACCTTGATTTTTTATTTATTTTTTTTAAGTGCTCTGAAGCCCTAACAGAGGAAAGCCCTGAAATGGCATTTACACTCTCCTTTTACTTCACTAGCCTAATTTCTCTCCTGCTTCTGTTCAGGTTTCTTTCTATGCCTTTCTACCTACTCACCTGCTCACCTATTGAGACTGTCTAATCTCTCCATGGCAATTCCCTCCATCTTTCCAAGACCAAAGTGGTTATGTTCTCATGTTCAAATGTGTTCTCTGTTCAAATTCAATTGCGAACCTGTCATTATTTCTCACAAGTTTTCCAGCTACCTGTACTCCTGATAATGATCAGATAAACACCTATGCTCAACATCTAACCATTCCTCTTGATGCAGTTTGGCAACTAATTTAAGACCATCCTGTTTCCATGTGAATATATATTAAAAAGCTCCGTGAGTAACATAGCCAGGAGCAAACTGCTCTATCTATACTTTGGTTAAGCCTCCTTGTCCTTATTTATTCACAAATATCAGGATTAGAAGAACCAATGCTACTTTTGTTAAAGGTGAAAGGAAGTGTCAAATTGTGCTGCTTAAGAGCTGCATAATGTTGAATTTCTGCTGATGTGACACAATATCCTGGAAAATGGCATAAAACATCTTAGAAACACAGAGTACAGCTTCCATTCACAGGGAACACCATCATGATGAATTGGCAAGACATATCCTTAAGTTCACTGAAAACAGATCTTCTTAAGGCTTCTCTCTAATTTCTAAGATTGTTAACTTGCCCCATACACATGCCTTTGTCAAACATGAGCACAAACAGCCCTGCTTGCAGACCCTCAGAAAATGCTGCTTGACCAAGGAAAACATTTTCCTGAGCATCTTGCTGCAATTCTGGGCTTAAGACATTTGTGTGAGGAGGAGACTGTACAGCAAGAAGAGTTTAGAGCTTGACTATAGATTTAAGGCAGGTTAAGTATCAAACACATCCCAAAGAGAAAAATGGGAGCACTAGTTTCTCCAGTTTACAATGAAATCTACTTCACAAACTGAGAGAGAGAGATGTAGTTCAGCACTAAGGATCACTAAAGAATTCTGTTACTTCAGAGAATTTTTGTGTTCATTATGTTCCTCACATTTGAGGCCTGAGAGGGGAGCATGATCTGCTCGGCTTGGAGATGGCAGCAGCCTTGTGACACAACATCCCTGCCCTCCTCTGCCTCTGCCCCAGGAAGGGAAGAGATGCTGCTGCAGCTCACTATTGCTCCTGCCCTCATGTTCAGCCTTAGGGGTCTGGTGTCAGTCTTGAGAATGGTCTGCACACACTGCAGCAGCATGCTCAGGCTGCCCAAACTGCTCCTCCTCAGCACAGAAATCCTCAGAGCCCAGCAGCGCATCTATCTACATTAGCTGATGGCTTTCCATTACATCCCAATTTTTAGATAATCTGCAAAACAATGAAATAAGAACCAGAAAACCATAAAATGGCTTGACTTGGAAGATACCTTAAGAAACCATCTCACTCCAATCCCCTGACATGGGTAAGGACACCTTCCACCAGATCAGGTTTCTTGGAGCCCTGTTCAGCCTGGCCTTGGACAGCCTAAAGGGCTCATTGTCAGGCTGAGTTGACATGATAGAAAAAATTATTCTATCCAGAAATTGTTTTTTATCTCCCTACCCTGAAAAAATCCGTTCTATTAGTGACTGCTGAGACTGAATGTTATGCTAGGAGGACCTCTGGTCTGATCAGTACAACAAACTTTATGTTAAAATAAATCAAAATTAAAACAAGCCCTTTGACATGACAGTCATTTATTTCCTCTTGAGACTAGACTGGAGGGGAGCTCAGACCAAGCAGTTGCCTCCTCCTGCCTTGCAGCACACAGAGACCATCACTGGACAAATGATGGAAATTGAGCTTTGCCTAGCATCATTTTTTTTAGCTGTGTTTCCAGTCTGGCTTAAAACCAAGCATGGAAAACTACATAATTCTTTGCAAAAGAAAATATTCCACAGGGATTCCTTTAGAATTAACTTAAAGTTTCTAGATCAGCACTGTTTGTTTTGAAATTCATTGTTATTTTACAAACAACTTATTAGGTCACCAGTTAGAAAAATTGATCTAATTGAATATTCATTTGGAGAAGAAAAACAAAAATCTGTAATTCCCAATGTTAGCACTCATCCCTTCCTGTATTCTTTGCTCTGCAACTAAAATTGGGCAAAAATTCTCATAATTCAGTAATGCAGTTCAGTCTTGACAAATCTGCATTCTCAGTTTTACGTGATTTTGTCAAAGTTCTTCCAAACTGTTCCACCTTCAATTTACCTCTGGCCTTTACTGTTTTACCTGCTTCCTTGGCTGCTTCAAACTGTTATTTCAAAAAGAGAACACAAACAGATGACAATTTTCTATGAACCTTTCTTTTCAGACCTTCTATTAACCTTTCCCTTTGTACATAAAAACACCAATAAAATACAGTCTCCCCCTGGGATCCTGCAGAGATTTGTTCCTTTTTGACCTAATACACAGGGTTTTGCCCAAATGTGTTTCACTTATGGCTAACCTTTGTTTTGTTTTTTCTCTTCTCACAAGGCTTGTCAGAAAAACTCTGAAAATTCGTCCAAATTATAAACAGTTTTTGGCATATTTTGCTAATTGTCTAGTTAGTGTGTTTAGGCTGTTGTGTGAGGAGAAGAGAGCAAGAGTTTATGAAAGGAAGAGTGCAATGAAATATTAGGCTGATAAGTGATAATGTTCCCTCCAGCTACTGCAAGTGTAGATGTATTCTGACACACGATGCTTCCTGCTCCTTGTTAATAAAGTTGGCTTCCTGCTGAGCCTGGCTGAGTGTCTCTGACACAGCCTCCCCTCAGCCAGGAGTTTAATGGGGCTGTTTTTGGGGGTAATCAGGTGGGCTGAGGCTGTGGACTCCAAAGGCAGGTGGGCTCCTGGCTGGCCAGGCCGGATTTTAAGTGGGAAGGGGACAGAAGCTGTGCTAATGCAGTAGCAGGGATGGACATGGCTGGGAAGGGTCCCACAGGCTGGTGTGTGCTTCAGCACAGTGGAAGATGGGGATGGGATNGGACGGGATGGGATGAGAAAATCACTCTGCAGTCAGAAATCATAATTTGGGGAAAAGCGAGAAACCAAGTGTACAAAGCCCAGCCCTCCCTCCTGTGCTGCTCCCAGGGGCCTCCTGCCTCAAGTGTTCATCCAGCCCTCCAGGGAAGGGGTTGGCATACACTAAAGAGACCTTATTCCAAAACCTGCCATGTGAGGGTGTTTACATAATTTACAAGTGTTTCAGGAAAAATCTGTCTGGATGTGGCATCCAAAACCAGCTCTGACCCAGAAAGCCAAGAAGCACTAAGGTTTGTTTATTTTTACTGCTTGACACAACACTGAACTATGAAGTGAGCAAAGTTCTGCTGCTGGGTGTAAGGGCTCTCTAATCTCTGCGTTTGAAAATTTTGCCATATAGTGAAGACACAGTTCAAACATTGTTAGAGCAGTCTGCCCCGATTTTGTGTTAAAGCAAAAATTCAAGGTGTGACACCAAGTGTGGCATCATTCAACATCACTGTCCTTATCGCACCAGTCTTCCTCATGACATGGAAACAACAAAAAACTTCCCAAACTTCCCAATCTTCCCAAATTTTTGTGTTGCTTTGCAACCCAGAGTACAGGAGAATGAGAATCTGTTCTTGGATGTGCATTAGAAAATATTCATGGAATTGCAGACTTTTTCAACAAGGAACCCACAAATTGCATGTTTCTTCATTTGTTCTACTTGTAATTTGTCTCTTGCAGCTGGCTATCCATACTCTTGTTTCTGCTCCCTGGTGGCCTGGCTATATAAAGGTGTATTGGGAGACCAGCCAACTCAGTCCTGCTCTGTATCCATTCACCTGACTGTGAAATGAATGTATCCATTGGGCTAAAATACATGAAGCTTTGGGGAGGATTTGCAAGTAACATGCAGATATTTGCAAATAGCAAATAATCTGATCCTGAGAATTGAAATAAGCCATCTCAGACCTTTCTTTTTCAAACAGAATCATGTTCCATAGTACAGGAGGAGGATACTATTAATTTGATGATAGATTTTTTTCTAGCTCAACTGGCTATAATCTTTTGCATCCCACAGGCTTTTTTTCCTCCTCTTTTCCTTCTCTTTCCTGATCCAGCATGGGTTAAAACAGCTTTCTAAAATGTAAAATGCTTTTTAGCTGTAACTCTTTCCATACAATTTCATGTTTTAGAGATTAAGCCAGCATGTCCAATATGATTTCATCTCCAAGTCTGATTGACACATTTCCATTCCCAGCATATTGAGAGAGGTCTCATGGTAACTGTGAGCTTTTTATTCTGGACACCTCGTCTTTGATCTTCACAGCACAAAGCATGAAGAGCTGCTCAGATAAGTTCATGGAAAAACTGCTGAGCAGGACAGAGTGTGTGGGGAAATGTGGGCTGCGGTGGTGCCAGCTCTGCTGTGGGACCACCAGCTGTCTCCTGCTCAGCAGTGACTGTGAGAAAGAACTGGACACTTACACAGGCAGGCAAGCCTCCCTGGCATCCCTGTTACCTAGAGAATCCCTGATTTTCTATAGTTGGAGTCTTGGAGGTGGAAAGAGGACGGATTTTAAAGCCACTGATTCCAGCAGAAAACTGCATGGTGAGAATCATCTTTTTGGCTCTTTCATGGTCTCTGCTCCCTCCTGGCTGTGCAAGATCTCCGTAGGATTATAACCTTATAAAAATAGCCCTGAAAGAAAATAATAGTCCAGTATTTTGAAAACCGGCCTTCAGACAGCAGTCTGCCCAAGTCTGGGGACTTGGGGAAGGGGATAAATCTGTGCCTTTGTGCCCAATCCATGCAATGACTTGGTACTGCCTCACCTCCCTTCAGGGCCATTGTAGTGACAGTGTCTATTAATGACCACTGAGTTCCCAGACTCCATGGTAAGGAAAAGCTTGGCCACTACAAGGTAGAGATAAGGGAGCAGAGTGAATCCTGACAGTTTTATTTCAGTTCAAACACACCTAGTTAAGCAGAAGGATGGCTGGAGGCACATGGGTCACACAATAGTATGTTTCAAGAAGGGTGTTTATATGGGTGAAGTGAGACCTCTGATGAAATTACACATTTGGTATTGTCCTTCGACAGCATCAGCACAGGGTTATGGAGGCAGTGGCCTCTTAGATGACAAAGCATTGGGAGTAGGAGCTGTGCACAGGGAGCACTTTATGCCCCGAAGTGATGACATCTTTTTACATGAATTTTCTAGAGGACCACCAAAAAATATGAGTAAAGTCCTTCAGGGCATCTGCAGTTTCCCTTCATGCAAGTCTTCATTCACAACTTCTATAAGGATAAATTTGACCTTGAGGGAGTTTTTCTAGGCAAAGCTTGGAAGGTGACAGAGAGAACTATTACATTTGCATGAGCTTGACTCAGAGTAAAAAAACCACATAGATTTTCATCCCTTATTCTGCTTAACCACAGCAGATGACCCTTCAATGGATATGTTGGATCACTTCAAGTATTTGGTATCACCTTATTCTCTCCTGCCTCCCCTTGCATTATGTCTTTGTTGATGTTCAGTCCTAAGAGCAGACAGCACAACTGTAAACACTTTTATTGCACCCTTGAATCCCACATTTTCCCTCCTCATATTTCCTTTTATTGTGTGGCACCTGTGTTTTGTTTTCATTTCCTCAGAATAAGCAATGAAGCCTTAACTTCATTCAAGGGAGGGGAGCTCATAACACTGAGCTCCATGTTTTCTGGCAGAAGCCACAGAGGGAACAGAGGCAGCCTGGGTGCAGTGCCTTCACTCCACACAGGCAGAGGAAGAATCCATATGAAATCTTATCTGCTGATGTATACACTGTGTTTTCCACCCTCAGAAAAGTCGTCATCAGTTTTGGGTGGCTTTTATGGAGTGTTCTAGTTCTGGGGTGTTGAGATACAGTTTATATATCTTGGTGTGGGGAGGACGAGTCCAAAGAACCCGGTTTGAAAAATAATTAGGATCCCCAAAGCAAGAATGGCTGAAAACTCACTGTCTAATTAAATCACAAATTATGGTCTTGGCACTGGAGAGAAATCCTTTGGTCATGCCAGTCCCCATCATAAAGCATTTGAAACTCTAAAATAGTATTATTGCTTAACAATCTGAGGCACTGTAACTAGTCTGAAAAAATGCTGATCCTCCATGTGGAAACTGTGGGCTTTTATTTTCAGTTGTACTGCTCTCTTGGTTATCAAGGCAAGGAGCAGCACTTCAGAGTCACCTGACAACATCTGTGAAGAGAAAGTCCTGGAAAGTTTGAGGTACTAAAGAAAGGCAAGAAAAAATAGCCATGGGCAAGGAAGTGTTTCTGGGCAAGGAAGGTTTCTGAAGATGTGGAAAGTTGCAATGAAAAGTTCCTCTGCTCACTTTGCAGGGAAGCAGCCTGGCGTAGAGGACAAAACGAGCTCTTGCACAAAACCCCAACTGAACCCCAAACACCTGATACTTCAGACGGTGTGGAGGGCTTTGCCTCCTCTGCTGCAGCAGCTCCTACCCCAAGGGCTGTACTGGGCTCAGGGATGTGGGATCCATGGTGTACACATCCTCCAGGCTGTCCTGAGGACTCGTGGCTGGGGATGCTGCTTGATGTGCTCACAGTTTCCCCCAATGTCCTCTCAAGGCACATCGAAATTTTCATCTCCATGTTCTCTCCAACTCCCAGTGCCACATCAGAACGTATCTCTTGACAATTGGAATTACTCTGGGGATTTAATGGGCTTAAGAAGACATACAGTAAGAAGATTAAGGTATATATGCACCCTATAGAGAAAGACCTGGAGATGTATAAGTGAGGAGTACAGTGACTCCAGGTGAGGAGAGCTGCCAAAATAGCTTCTCAGCTAGGAACCAAATCCAAACAGGATGTGATGCTGAGGGGCTGTTGCCAGTACTGCAAACGTGCACAAGAGATTTCTACCACCCTGCTGCAAACTGACACCTTGATCAGCCTTGGTTTTCAATGAGCCAGGCCAGCAATGCATATAACCTATTTGTCTTAAACATTCCTCCAGTGCCTTTTAAATGATGGTATTTACTGGGCTCCTCAGCTCCAAACATGCAAACATGGGCCATTTAATTAATGGCATGTCCCCCCAACACCTTGTATGAATGTGATGGCATTGGACTATGTTTCAGTATTTTTAAAGGCTGCAGGCTATCACCGAGGGCAAGTGACACTGATTGCCAGCAATACACTCCACCACATTCAAGCAGCTTTCCAGTAGCTTTTCCAGTTTCCTAGCAACAAGGCCAGACCTAAGTCTTTCTTAACAAGCTGTTTATCCAGAATATGCACTTACCACTGCATTGCAAACAGAGAATGATCTCCCAGGCTAGATGATTATTAATAGAGGGAAATACGATGGAAAAGCACATTTCAGCATGGAATATCCCTGCAAATTAGTTAGGTAATCAAATATTTGTCAGTGCAGAGAGGGGCATGTGGACTAGAGAGGGACATAGATGCCCTAATTTGAAAGCTTGGTGTTTCCCTATTCTGCTGGGCTTTTCTAACAAGGTTCAGGGCTGTTCCTGTGGAGTTTTCCAGGCCACTGCATGGTCTCAGGTGAGATGCTGTCTCCTCTGACTCCCCCCACCCCCGTTTGGAGTGTAGCACAAGAACACAGCAAGTGAGGAACTTGTGGATTATTACATACATGTAAGAGCAAGGAAACAGCCTTGGGATTTAAAGTGCATCAGAGCATTAACTGCTTTATTTCTCTATTTACTTTTTCAGAACTGACTTACACAGCTAATTAGCTTCTTTTCCTCCTCCTCCTTTTTTTCCAGAAGCCCAACTGCCATATTTTTTTTCTTGGCAAATGTATGTGTTGAAAGACAGCCCTCTTCCACACAGATACATTTTTTTTTCACTAAATCCACTTAACCATCTTACACTGTGAATGATATATGTAGCTGTTCCCCTCAAGCAATCACTTCCTTTTATGGCTCTGAGGGGACAAAACCAGGTGACAGCCCGGGAAAGTTAAAGGCTCAAGGTTTCCAAGACATATTCTGGAGAAGTTGTGCCAACAATCAGAAACATAGAGAAGTAGAAAAGAGAGGGCTAGAGAGTGATTCTTGACCATCTGCTGGTATTGGGAAAGAATAAACACTGAGTAGATATAACAGGAACGTTTTCAGATGATCTGAGAGGGCACAAGCGGCAGCAGCATGCCAGAGTAAACAGAAATACACACTGGCTGAGGAGTGGGACTGCCTCTGGCTGGCAGCCCAAATCCTGATTTCCCTGTACCCCATTCCCCCTCTGCTGAAGTGTGCACTGCTGGAAGTCAGAAAGGATTAAAGCCATTAGAATTCACCCAAGAAGATATAATGTCTGGACAGCAAACAGAGATGTATTAGAACGAGTTGTTTTGCACTGCTTTTGCACTGCTTTGCACCAGATTAACACTTTTCACTTTAATGTACTTTGCCATTGATTTATTCAGGCTTGAGAGGAGTTGAGCCTACCAAACTCAAGTAGATCTTTTAGACTGAATGGTTCTGCCAGGAAAAGCAGAAGAATCTCTCATATCTACAGATCTACAGGAATATCTATGTTTATATCTATGTGTGTGTGTGTACCTGTCAATGTGCATTTAATTTTTTTGTTTAAGGATATCCATATTGTCCTTCTCATGTACCCTCTTAGAAAGCAGTAGCACTTTGAGGTGTTCTCTGTTGACTGAAGGAGTGTGATTGTGTCAAGACTAGGTACAGACAGATAACTTTTAGCTGAATCACATAGAACAAGCCAAAGTCCTCCTGTAGTTGCATGCTTACGTTTCGTTTCCTGAAAAACTCACCCAGCTGCCTAGCAGTGGGAAAACAGCCAACAGGTAAGAACAGGACTATTCTAAGTGAAGGTGATACAATGCAGAGCCCTTTGTTACTGACTAAAGCAAGCAAAAGAGAATTCCCCCACTTTTCCACTAGTTTTCCATAATTCTAGGTGTTGACTCTACTCTGCAGGTGCTCATTTCTCTCCCCTGACAGCCAGGGGAGGCATTTCTAGGCTGCTTCCATACAATTTAAGGGATTATTAGTTTTAAAATTAAAACAAGAGGCAGAAAAACACTTAATGAGATTTAATCAAAACAAGCAGGGAGGAGAAACACAAAATCTTTCTTACCTCAGATGTGAATTTCTTTTACCTTGAAATAAAAGAGCAGGATGTTCTGAGGAAGTTTACATCCCAGAACTGAAGTCTGGACAGTCCTTGAACAGCAAGTGATGTCAGAGTCAAGCTCCAAAAGCAGCTGTGTTTTGAGCTTGTCTCAGTACTTTGGAAACATCTGCATTCTTTATCAACATCCATAACCAGTAAAAAGATGAAGCAGTATTTCTACAGCTGCAGTAGAGTGATGTAACTAGCATACATTGAATTTTATTTCAAGTTTTGACTCCCTCTCATGCAAGGGCAGTGGGGGATATTGTGGACAGCTAACACACAAAAGATACTCAGGGTTGGTGGAGCAGTGAAAACTGAGTTTTTCATATTACATATATCAGAGACAGTAAAGAGACTGAGAAAAATAAAGTCCCTCACATAGGTACCCATCTGCAGTGGGAACCACCCCTGAGGTTCAGTGGTAAAGAGTAAAGAATGAGGCTGTAGGTGTATGTCTGGAACAGAGGAACTCTTGAGCATCTACTCCAGATAAAATTAGAATAAACCCAAATACTGTGTCTAAACTTGATGTGTGACTGATTGCTGTGATCAGAAAGTACATGATTGAGCATTAAGAGTCTGCTTGATTTTTAAACAGTCAGGTGTGGGTTGTCTATGATGAAATACTAATAGGAGGGTTAGATCCCATGCTATTTCCTGCCTTGAGGCAAGGGAGATAGCCATACCACATGCTATGCTCTTCTAAGCCATTAACCTTTTTGAAGTTTGCCCATGCTGATTTATCTCTCCATCACAAAAAAAGCTAGAAACACCCTAGTACCTGGCACTCCAGTGATCCCCTTGATAAAGACAATTTCTCGTTTTATGAAGGCATTTATTTAGGTGTCTGCTAATACAAAGATGGGACAATCTTCTCTATATTGTGGATTGCTTTGATGAGACTTTAAAGGACTTCTCCAAGCTCTCCAAAGACCAATTGTAATGAATATTAATCCAATTCAGTATAAGATTTCTTCACAAGCCAGAAAAATATGCTTTGCCCAGTTTATCAGACAGACAGAAGGATCAATTGATTAGTAATTAGCCAGCACTTTCCCTTTACTTTTCAGGGCAGGATGGTTTAAACTACTATGGCCATGTCCTTGAAGAGGGAGAAACTTAGCACAGGATCAAACACACGTGGTTCCTGTGCCTAAGTGTGCAGGTCAGATCAGTGGTTCTGCACACTGCTAACGAGGCACCTCATCAGTTGCAGACAGGAATATTGCCCCACAGGCAGGCCCCGTTGTGGTGGTCATAGTGTGCCAAAGCCCAGCAGGTGTTGGGGTGCTCTGCACCGTCCTGACACCTGCATGTCCTGTTAATGCCAGAGCAGTTCACATATCTGAACAGCCACCATGGAGGGACATTAACCTGCAGTGATGCCTCTTGCACTGCCAGCCTCACACACTTTGCTGCAGGTGAGAGCACAGCAGCAGCGTGTGCAGCTCCTCACCCCGAGGGTGCTGCTGTGCCTCTCCTCCCCAGCCCTCGCTGCAGCGCTGGGGCTCTCGGTCCTGGGAACACAATTGTGTTGGGAGAGAGAGCTCCTCAGCCTGACTCTGATGTTCTGGAAGATGTATGTGTGCTTATTTTCAGAGATTCACTACTCGAATGGCGAATCAGGTCTGATCTAGACTCTGGTGCGCTACAGCTCCTGATAGGACTTGGCAAAGTAATACAGAAGAGCCCACGCTGCCCATTGATTGAATTGCAGTCTGACCTCTCCTGCCTCTTTCCCGGCAAGACTTTTGTTCATCTTTTTGTGCTCAGTATTAGCCTCCTCTGATAGCCCCCATTCCAGTCTGCCAGCAGTATTTATTACCTTTTCCACAGTATGGCTGTTTTCAGTTTTCTTACATTTCCAGTTATACTGCACAGTTTCCATTGATCTGTTTTCTGTTAGCATGAAAATCAGAGCTGTGATCTATATAATTTAAGACTCTACCTTCATTAACCTTCCTTTTGTTTTTAAGGCAGATTATTTAAGTTGATCTTTATTAAATAAAATTACAGGAGCTATCAATCCTCATGCTTCACAGTGTAAGTTGATCAGTGGCTAACTCAGGAAGTAATTGCCAGAGCACCTCTTTGTTAGGATACTGGACAATTATATGTGTTTCAGCAGTTTTATTCTTTCCAAGGAGTATATGGCATCCACAAGGGATAGTATTCTGCACTCACAGAATTGCTGGTAAATTTTGATGTAGAATAAGAGAACAACTGGATGGGATGGACTCTTATCATAGCAGCTCATCTCTCAGCTGCCACAGCAGTTAACACCTCCCTGCTGATGCATTTCCAAGGCCAGATCCTTTGCTGATATGCAACAGCACAGATCCACTGACCTTAGGTGATACAAAGATCCTCAGCTTGTGTAATTCAGCACAATTTGAGAGGTGACTACCTGTTATTTTGCCCTCTCCCATGCCAAACAGAGATGGGGGTGTCAATGATGAGCTTATTTATGAGAAGCATCATTCTCATCCCATTTCACCAATTGCAGACTTCAGCCTTTGACTGTTGTGGTGATACTTCAGTTTTGCACCAAATCAGAATCCTGTACCTTCCGGGGAAACTAAAAAGCTTAAGTATGAGATGTCTACACTCTCTCAGATATCTCCTCCCTTGCTGTGGTTCTATGTATCCTAGCTTCTTAAATTGACTTTTCACATTATCTAAACATATTTAGACACAAGATTTTACAATTAGAGGAAAGTTGCTTTCAACATCCCCCTACTCTCAATCAGATCCTTTCTCTTTCACTCTCATATTCTTATCATATTTAAGAATTCTGCGCAAATGAGCATTAATGAACCAATTTTAAATTATTTTTCTATGAGCAATTTCAGCTGCGAGACGCTTGATTATGTGAATCCAAATGAGGGTGAGGGGAGGAGAGCACAGAATGTGTCTTTGCTGCAACAACCCGTGACCAGTTTCAAAGCAGGAGCAGGTATGTGCAGCAGGGCTGAACTGCCACCTGAATGCTGTCTGCACAGTGCTGCATGAAGAGGAGATGGTGCAGGGCTATCAGGGAAACACAAAATCACATACAGGCAGGGCAAACAAAAGCCCTTCCTCCCTGTGTCTCCCTCCTGAAGCCCTACCTGGCACTGCCTCTGCAGGACCCTGCAAGCCCATCTCCCTCCTTTGGCAGGGAAAGCAGCGAGCACAGTGACCTACTGGCAGGGAAACCAGCACTAGGGAGTTTGTGGGGTGGGGTCCCTGTGGAGGAAAAGGTGGAGGCCAAGGAAGGTTGGGTGGATTTGTGTCACCACATACAAGGTGCATCAATCCAGGGTGGGAAGAGAACTAACAGCTGTGTCTGTAAGGCACAATAGCATGTAGGGAGTGATGATATCTTAAAACCTTGTGTGCAGCAGCTGTGCACACTAATATATTGGTTTTCAATCCCAGGTACATTCTTATACCTGAGGTCTATAAATTTTAAAGTTAATTCAGAAAGGAGTTATTCAGTATTGCAATAAAATGTGACAGCTTTGTTCTTTTCTTTCTTCCTGAAGCATGATCAGGGAAGAGAAACTGGTCTGGTGCAGAAACCAATAAGCACAAGTTAAACAACAAGTGCTCCAAGGCTCAGTCCACCTCCTGTGGAAGTTGGGCACCAAATGGGATCCAACCCACAGCAGCTGAATCATGGCTCCAAACACCTCTGAGAAGGAAGGTCTCAGGTTCTTTCCTAGTTTTGGTGGTTTCCACTTTGCCTTCCACCTCAACAATAGGTTTCAGTAGAGCAGGCATTACTGACTTGGGCTTTGATCACTCTGCAAGGGAGGCCTATCTGGTGGGTGCAAAGGCACTGGTTTCAAAACTCCATTTTTTTTCCCTCCAGCTGTAGTATTGACTTTCTCTCTGACCTTGGGCACATCAATTCTTCCACTGAAGTAAGTGGGAACTCAATTGTATTTTACGTTTCTTTATGAGCCAGATTCTCTTTCTGCAAAATGGGGATTGTAACACTTAACTACCTCTCAGAAGTGCTCTGAGGCCTAACAACAAATTAATGTTTAAGTTCCTTGGATCTTTTTAAAGAAAATTCCAGTGTAAAGTGTCAATTTGTTGAAAGTGAAAAGTTCTCCAGATGAGGATTGTTTTCAATGCATTTCTTAGCTTGGCAAAAAAAAAAAGATTTAAAGCATAGTTTTGAAATGGATGAAATGCCCTGCTTCAGCATTTTGAAAGTGAAACATTTTTGGTTTTCATTTTTAAATTACTTTCCATTTATTTTTTTCATTATATTATGTGCTATAAATATGACACAAAATCAAGGAAAATTGAGGCATGACATCTCTGTTTGTTAAATGGGAGCTGCTTTGAACTACCTGAAAGGGTATTACTTTGTTTAATTTCCACTGCAGAGAACTCTGACATCTCCTGGATTTGCTCTAGCTGGCACAATTTCAAAATCCACCAGAAAATGGAATTTTTGTCTTCCTCAGAACACATGAGGGCATGAAGTCTGTGACACTGCTCCAAATGTCACATGGGGCTGCTGTCCTGAGGAACTCTTCTGCTAAAGTGAAAATATCAGATCAGAGAGTCACAATAAAAAACAGCATTTGCTATGCAAAATCACACAGAAACACTAGGTTGGAAGAGACCTTCAAGACCATTAAGTCCAGCCCAGCCCTAACAACTCAACTAAACCATGGCATCGTGTGCCACATCCAGTCTTTATTTAAACACATCCAGGGATGGTGACTCCAGGCAGACCATTCCAGTACTTTCCACTCTTTCCATAAAAAACCTTTTCCTAATATCCAACCTATATTTCCCTTGCAGCTTGAGACTCTGTCCTCTCATTCTGTCAGCTGCTGCCTGGAGAAAGAGATGCCCCCCCGCCCCACCTGACTACAACCACCTTTCAGGAAGCTGTAGAGAGTGACAAAGTCACCTCTCAGTCTCTTTTTCTCCAGGCTAAACAACCCCAGCTCCCTCAGTCATCCACCAGCCTCGTTGCCCTCCTCTGGATGCACTCAAGGGTCTCAATGTCTTTCCTAAACTGAGGGGCCAGAACTGGACACGGCACTCGAGGTGTGGCCTCACCAGTGCCCAGTACAGGGGAAGAATGACCTCCCTGCTCCTGCTGGCCACACTATTCCTGACACAGGCCAGGTGCCCTTGGCCTTCTTGGCCACCAGGGCACACTGCTGGCTCATGTTCAGCTGCTGTCACCAGAACTCCCAGGTCCCTTTCTGCCTGGGCACTGTCCAGCCACACCATCCCCAGCCTATAGCACTGCAGGGGGTTATTGTGGCCAAAATGCAAGACTCGGTATTTGGACTTATTAAACTTCATCTTACTGGACTCTGCCCATCCACCCAACCATTCCAGGTCTCTCTGCAGAGCCCTCCTACCTTCCAATAGATCAACACACATTCCCAGCTTAGTGTCATCTGAAAATTTACTGATGAAAGACTCAATACCCTCATCTACATTGTCAAGAAAAATATTGATCAGAACTGGCCCCAACACAGAGAGCTACAAGGCCTGGGGAAGAAGATAAAAGACATGGTCTGAAGATGCCCAGTCATTTTAGTCAGTTGTGCCCACTGGACACCATTTCCATAAACCTGCAGGTCTTTAAGCATTGGAGCAGATGACCTTCAATTCCTGTTAAGTCTCTGTTGTGGGAAAATTTAAAATTCTGTCAGATATTTGTAGGAAAAGCATAAATAAAGCTGACCCTGCATTAACAGGGTAAGCACAGATACAGTTCTCCTTCAGCCCTGAGGGTTGATGCCATTACTTGCTTGGGCAATGTGATGCTGATACCAGAGTGTCCCTGGGAAGGCAAAGGGACCACAGTAAGGAGAAAGGCAAGAAGAGGGAGAGGAAACTGAGTTTCAAAATGACATATACAAAAATGAAAGAGAAGCAGAAGGGGAACCGGCTGGACTCACAAGGCTCATCAGCCAAGGGAGAAAGGGCATGACTCCTGAGGGGTCCAAACACAACAAATACTAAATACAAAACTAAATTCTGCTGAAACATTTGTCCATAATGGTCCTTGCACACTGTGCATATAATAAATTCTAAAAGAAATCAACTACTCAGAGTTATGCCTCTCACAATGAAAGTTTGTTCTCAAGTCCTTTGCTTTCTACCCAAGCTAAAACATCCCAATTCTTACTCATTCATATCCCAAGCATAGTTTTAATTTGGGCTCCCTTCTGTGTTCATTTGCTTCCCCTCCTGTTGCAGCAGCCGGTCTGCCCTGAGCCTTCAGCAGGCAGGATCAAATGGGGGCTGTGGGTGTGTCCCTGAGAAGGGAGCTGCCCTGACACGGGCCGGTAGGTTCCCAGCTAGCTGATTCCCGGCCGTGCCAGGGGCCGTTCCCGATTCTGCCTGCAGTCTCGGGTAGCGGTGCAGAACAAGGCTGTTCTTCTACGGCAACAAGTGTTGCACTGTCTAGGTTTCAGAGCAAGGAACAGAGAAGGCTCTTTTCCGTATGGTTTCGCAGAGATCTTAATTCCCCAAGACTGAGGGGATGGAAGAGAGGTCGAACAAAGCCCACGTGTTCACGTTTAAACCGGGGGTAGAGGGCGTGGAGCAGGTAGGTGATTCGCCCCAGACTGGACTGACAGGTATATTTCTGTAACATAGGGCACGGTCAGAAGGGAGATGGACTGCTGACCAAAACTTCCCGAGCAAGGGCAGGGCCAGGAGAGATGGACAAGGAGCAGGGGAGGAGATACCTTTGGACGGTACCTGATTTATTGAGGGGGGGTGGGGTGGAACAGGGATGAGCCATTGGGAAACATAACTCCCAAACAGCTTAACAAAAGCCACCACTACGCTGCCCCAGGCAGGACACAGGGACGTCCACCCCTGATCCAGCAGAGTTCAGGGAAGGTCGACAAGGGCCA
Organism: Hylia prasina; assembly: GCA_013397195.1. Lineage (NCBI taxonomy): Eukaryota > Metazoa > Chordata > Aves > Passeriformes > Sylviidae > Hylia > Hylia prasina. The sequence goes on from VYXD01006428.1 coordinate 586,461, forward strand.
AGTTGCAAATTAGGCCTCATCTTTTGAGACGCTAGCTGACAAACTTCTCAATAGCAAGCTTTCCACTTTATCCTCAATTGCAAGGGATCCAAAACATTTCCTGAGAGATGTGGCATGAGGTGGAAAAGATGCAGCTCCAGCTCTCTTGTCCCAGCTTTCCTCTGTGTGTTCAAGCACCTCAGTAATGTATCAAACATTGCACACAAGTGTTGTGGCCACAAGCATGTGACAAGGGTCTCCTTGTACTATAAAGGTCACTGGGCACTTGCAAGCTGATTTCAGCCAGATGAAATGTATCCTGTGTTTGCACTGTGGTGTTTTCCAATGCCCACACAGAGCCAGCGCTGTAGTCAGCAGGACAGAATTGCCTGTGTCACCACTGTCCTCTCACCCCATAGACAGCATGTCTCCATGCCCTGTGACATTCCTTACTATGACTCTCCTGGTGATCAGATTAAAGGGAACAAGGTGATCTGAGCCCTATCTCTGCTGACACTCTGAATTCCAACTATTTATCAGCTTCTTCTTAAAAGGATTTCAGATTGCATTTCCATATCTAGCATATGGAGACTTTCATTTATGTGACAGGTTGATTATCAGGCATTTATAAGGATTCACAATACCAGTGCACTCCTGATGCAGCACAGGATTTCTCACAGAACAGACAATGGCAGAGGGATGGGATGTCCTCAGAGCAGTTTTTCCTTCTCTCTCCCATCCCACTTTTCCTAGGCTTTGCAGAGGCAGGTCAGTACAACAAAGGCTGTGAAAACACTAATGCTCTTCCCAAGCATTTTCTTCAGGGATGAGTGATGATGGATGCAGGCCCATTAAAAGAGCCGAATACATGAGGCTCTTCTGTCCTTGTGAGCTGGGGATACAGGCAGCCAGAAATCCCCTGCCAGTAGGTGAACAGTGATAGGCAAAGCAAGAGGAGAAAAGAGCTGAACCCTGCAGGAGATCTGCAGAGAGGAGACAGATACTGGATTTGCAGAATAATATCCTCCAGGACAGAGCCAGCAGGCCAGGGATTTCTCCTTTTTGACAGCCTACAGTGAATGAAGCACAAAATAGCCTGCTGTCTCTGCAGACAGCAAGGATATTTGGAGATGTCAAACTGTAGTACAGAGGATGCACAAGAGGAATGGAGACACAGCTAACAACCCCCCAGGCTTCTTATTTCTTGTTCCAAGTGGGAGATCCTGAAATCATGCAAGTTTTTCTTGCGTTCCTGCTGGAATCAAAAATATACCTTTCTTTCTGCTTTGGGATAGTGGATGGAAATAAAACTTATTTGGTCTTTGTTATCTGTCCTTGGTTCAGATTCAAAATTGCCTGGATTTAAAGCCCCCATATTTTCAGTCCTAGAAAGGGACAGGGGAATATCAATGGACACAGCCAGGCATAAAGTCCAGTTTCCCATCTCTAAATTCCATGTAGAAGCAGTTTCTCAGATTCTTTCAGGGGCTTATAAGGACAGGTTATTTCTGCTGCATAGTTGATAATTTGCCTAATATAGCTCCAGTCTCATACTGAGATTCACTTTCTGATTTGACTTTGATTTGACAGTTGCATTTGGTAATCTACAATGATCAATAACACCTTAGCTTTGGTAATTCAGTTTCTTGATTTTTGGTTTGAGTTGGTTAAGTGCCTTGATAGAATCTGTAAAGTGCCCAGAGGCCCATTAGGCTTCATTAGGACCCTGGGAACAGCTCTTCAAGTAGAGGCTGATCTAAAATTACCCTGGTCCTTGCCCAGCTGACCACCTGGAGAGAACAGGGTGCTGACCCTTGGCAGGAAACCCTGTCACAGTCTTGCCCTTTCCAAGTTCCCATGCCTCTCCTTGTGCAAACTGTTCACCATCAGTGAACTGGTGAAGAAAAGGAAGTCACCAGAAACAAAAATCAAAAGAAATGCTTTTGTGCCAGTTTAGGTCACCAAACTGGCTGAGAGCATCAGACATGCTGATTCCAGGGGCAGAGCTGCATCAATGCTGGGAGGATGTAGAGAACCAGCTGCGGTACTCTACCAGCAGAGAAAGTTCCTCCAGAAAAAGTACAATGCTGTTCTAACTAATCTATGTGGCTTTTCTCATTAAACATTAAAAGTGTCTTCAGCTGTTTTACCATCACCTGATATTGCTGCTCGAATTGTGAATGGCCACATCTACTTGGGGCTTAATTAGGTTTAATAAATTTATAGCCACACCTTACTTCCCTGGTATTCAATTGCCTGCACATGCTTGTGTTGTCTTTAGTCTCTCCTTCAGCTTGAGGGGGCAAAAGGTACTTTGAAGTGATAAATAAGAGTCTCAACAAAGCTGGGGTTGGGATGAGGGGGAGAGATTATACAATGAGGGCCTGGTCACAACACCCACTAGAACTAGCACTAAGTTGACAGAGCAAGCAGGAAATGGGTTGCAAAGAAGGGTCTCATCCTTGTTCTGCACAGGGCAGAGCGATACAGAGGGGGGAGCTGAGGCTGCCTGCACAGAGCCCCTTCTGACACTGCAAACTGAGGAGATCTGTGCTCTTGAAAAAGAATGCTGTGAGCCTCCTACTCTTTCCATGTACTGCCAAACAGACAGGAAAAGAAAGGGGGAACAGCAGGAAAAGATAAAGAGCAGCACAGAAAAGGCTATGAAGAGTATGGTTTAAACCCACTGAAAAAACTTGCAGCCAAGTGCCAGCCATCCAATATACAGGCACAGTTGGATAATGTTAAGGGTGATGGCTAGCTGCAAACAAATTCTGGGTGCCTGTTATTTTGCTGAGAATTTCCATGCTTTTTGGAGAGTTTAAATCAGAACTTTAATGGGCTTTTGATGTTGTTTTAGTTTGGTGAATAGTTTCCCGTTGTATCTGCTTATTCAGTGAAATAGCGAGGAAGCGCTGTTACAGTGGAAGATGACAAGAGACTAAGAAGCCTATCTCAGCTGCATTTGCACAGCAGAAGCCTTTAAAAATCACTGTGCTATGAACAAGACATTTCCATATTTCATGGCTATTTTTGCTGGATGCCTGAAGTTGATGATACAGCAAAAAAAATTTGAATGAAAGGAGAAGGGAAAAAAGTCCTTCTGCTGTTCCTTTCTTTCCCACAATTTGCATCTTAGCCATGCTGCTTGGCAAAGCCAAGAAAGCAAAGCATGTTGTGGCTGTAAAATGATAAGCACATGGGCTATGCTGAGGATGATTTCTCCCCAGCACTTGGTTAGGAAAATGGGGATTCATTTTGAAGTTGAGCATTAGACTTTTTTTTTGCTTTGCTGCTCCTTTTCTTTCCCAAAAAAACTTATAAGGGCAGCTGTGTCTTTTCAGAAAACAAGGTCAGAGGGATTCAGGGACATTGATTTTCAGTGTGTGCTCCCACTTAAACTTATGGCAACAGAGAAATGAACCTTCTGTGTGCCTGGATAACCATCACCCCCAATACTCTGCTTACTTATCCAAGCCTGCAGAGATCTACCATGCTCTATAGTTTTCATGGTGCAAGAAAGCATGCACAGAAAAAGCCAGTAATAGGCAGGGGCAATCCTGCTAAGTGCTTGGTGAGTCTGTAGCACGTGGCACTTGACTGAGAAAGCTAAAAATAAGAAAAGGAAAACAGAAATGGACCTTCAAGGAAAGTCTTCTGTTGTATTAGCCTGTTGTGTTTCCAGAGAGGCTGCTCTGTGATATTATGCCCTTCTATGATGCTGTGCTCAAAATTATTGGTTGCTTTTCAAAGCTCCTAGAGTCGGGGGTATTTTGGTTCTATATAATTTATGCTAATTATCATCTGTGACCATTTCTTGGGCACCTTCCATAAGTTTGACAGTCTCTGTCCCACTGTGAGAGACACAGTGTATACTGAAATGCCCTAATAAAATTGCATGTTCCTCTGCAATTAGCTCAGTTCTTATGGCATTGCTAAATAAGACAGGCTTGGGGTATTTTTTTTCCAAAGAAGGATTTAAAAAAACTTGTGGACTGCAAATAGGAGACCAGCTTGTGAATGATGGAAAAAGATCCCATCCATGCCCAGGACCAATGGAGACTCCCAGTGTGCTGGAGGTTTGGAGCTTGCCCTGTGACTACCTGGCCATTTGGCACATTGCCTGATACCCCAAAGGCCTTCCTTGGGCACCACAAAGTGCAAATGCCACTTAAAATGTCTTTGTAACCCAGATGTAGTGAAGCATCTTGTCCTTGACCTACCTTCAGAAGGGTATGAGGTTTTTCCTTTAGGTCTGCAGACCAAATAAAACCAGAGACATGCTGTTTTCTTTCACTAAAGGGTTGAAGTTTCTCAAGTCTGATATTATTACTGGGACCACTGGCAGCCCTGGGCTGGATGAGGGGCTGCCAGTGGGGATATAGGTTTAAACAGCAGGTTGAGATGTCAGAATAAGGAAAGCTGTTCCATCCAAAACCTTGGACTCTGGGGCTCAAGCAAGTCTCATACACCCCATGGAGGAACTGAGGTGTAGACCAGAGCTCAGGGCTGGCAGTCAGAAAGTCATCCAGGTTGTCCCAAGTTGTTGAACATCTCTATTGCTCTCTCTCTCCATCCATAAAACAGTAATAACACATCTCAGATGGGTGTGTGAGGATCTGTGGCTGCAGTAAACCTTGCAGCTGTTGGCTGGAATACACCATACCAACACTCACTGTTGTTACTAGGGAATAATTCTTTGCATATGACCCAAACAAACTGAAAGGGATTTTAGAAGGTGGCTCTGTGCCATGGAAATTACAGTGATGCTGGCTCCAGATAAGCTCCAGAAACTTCAATGGTTTGAACAAGTCTATCCTCTACTGAAGGCTGAAACACAGGAAAAAGCCCATTTGATCGGTTTTTAATAGTGGGAAGATTCGCAATTTTTTTCTTCATATGCTTTTGGTTCTGGGAGCAGTGAAAAAGCATTAGAAGTACTCAAAACACTGGAAAAGCAAAGAGAACAGCTAACATTAATCTGACCCTCAGTAGAACAGTATGAACAAAGGCTGCTTTCATCAGATTTGTACTATGTTCATAGGAGAACTGGGAGCAATTCTAGAAATAAAATCCAAAATATGAGATCCGTTGCAGATTGCATTTGCTGAAATACCTGCAGGAGTCAGCAAATCCTCCTGCAGACTGGAGTTTGTGGAAACAACTAAAACTTTCCAACAAGTAAAACTTTCCTGGCTTTGACTCTGTTTAGGTCAAAATTTAGAGAATTGCTGGAGTTTCCCCAGGCTAATACCAAAAATCAAGGGATGTAAAAGTCATATGAAACACAACTGCAAATATGGTCATACTCTAACACAGATGTGTCTGGTACTAGAAGGGAATCCAAACCCAGTGAAACCACTGAATCTTTCCCTTCCCAATTCCGGTTTTGATTCAAGTCTCTCATGAGGCTAAAAGAGGAGAAATTTAAAACTAGGTCAGAGCTCTGAACTGCCATTAGAGACACTGAGGTTGCTGTGGTTGTTACCAGAATAAAGTCCTGAGATGCAATCATTGCTTCCTCTGAGAAGAGCTGGGCCCCTGTGCTCCAGCAAGGATTCACTGCCCCAGGATGGCCATGGTATAAGGTTTAATCAGGTTAGCTGGGTTTTCTCTCTTGATTTCACAGCCTCCATTCAGCCCACCAGATTATAAACTTTCAACATGTAATTGAACCTGACTCAAGGAGCCAATTGTGTAGCAGTGAGCTCTAAAAGGGGGAATGGCAAGGGCTAAAGTTTTCATTCAACAAATGCAATTTCTATGCGCAGAAATCAATTCAATTGACATCAGTTGAGCTTTAATGCTGAATTAAAGAGCTGCCAGTTTCCCCCATGGGGGTTTTACAGTCCAGATTTTATGAATTCATTAAAATGCACACACAAACTTTTAGGGAAATAGCATTACACTGTAATAAGAGCTACAAATCGACCATATTCCTCTGAGAGAGAAGTCTAATTTGAGTTGCCTAGTTGGCAAAATTGTTTTCCTTCACTTTGCATTTATTAACAGAGGGTGTCATATTTTCCCTTGTTTCCATTTTGGTTTCTAGCAGTTTGCTTAGCAGGGCAAAGCATCATGTTTAGAAATATGAAGGGGAGATGAAGTCTTTCAAGAGCAGGTGTCCACTTGGGAAGGTGTAGTGCAGCTGAGGCAAACCATGCTTCAGGACATCCAGGATGGTTGGGCTGGAAGTCTGAATGACTCAGTGGACACTCCTAGGTCGATGGTGTCTGCCAACGGGAAGTTGGAGCCCTCAGTCTAGGATGGAGGATGTCCACAAAGACATCTGTGCTGAAGGAGAAACCAGCTTCAATGAGAGCTGAAAATGGATCTCAGGCCAGTGGAGAAGTGAGAGACTCAGATATTTTAAAAGAATGTCTGGTGTTTCAGTGACCAGGTGAAGTTCACTGAAATGAATCTCACCAAAAAGAAATAGCCTTGCAGCAGCCCACAGCTCCCATTTTTTCTGCATTAACTGCAGGCACAATTAAACTCAAAAATTTCACCTTCCTCTGATTTAGTGACAATGGCTGGGAAGCTGCAGGGGCAGCCACAGAAATCATGCCCATGGAAAAGTCCTTTGAACAGGTCAGCATCACTGGGCTGCCTCTGTGTCTGTGTTGTTGCCCTTCTCCCGTGGCACACATTGCAGCACTTGCTGATAATGAGCATTCACAGGGTTTAGTTAAGTACATCTCTAATTGGATTGATGACCCTGGTGATTGGAGGTCTTGACCTATCCATAAAACAAGTGGGACATAGAAAGCACAATTTCCTCATCCTGCTGTTTTCCTAGCATGACTTGGCTCCAGCTTTTGACGGATGAGGGATCTCTAGGGCTAATTCGGCTCCTGCGGGGAAGGCACAGTAGATGTCATTTGGGATGGTGAATTTTGCAATAGGGACACACATGCCTGTGGAAGAAGACTCTAGAGACAAATCTGACAGGAAGCCAACTCTCTGTCGAGTGGTAATAGATAACAGCCACTGCCAACTCTCATTTCCAGGCTAACTTAGTGATGTGGAATGACTCCATATGCTCCAAACAGATCTGATCTCCCACTCTGATGGGTCAGGAATACTTTGAGATGCAAAGGAAAGGTGCACAGAGCCACCGAGGACAGGACTCTTTGCTCCTCAGGGTGAAGATATCTCAGTACTGGATGCACACATAGAACTCCCTCCAAGCAAACAAAACAAAATGGCACCTCTATCCCTGTGACAAATCATCCAGAGTAGCTGAAGGAGGCACGGAACAGGCTCACACAAAGTCAGTGCATCTGTTGATTTCCTCTGCTCCATTCCTGAGGTGCCAAAGTAGCCAACAGATCACAGTTGTTACAGATGTGGGGTGTGCAGTGTGCAAAGGAATTATTTGTGTCACTTCACACACTGTGTTTTGCACAGACCAACAAAATTGTCTGTGCATTCATGAAGGGTTGTGAAGAGGAACCTACAAAAAGATTAATTGAAAGGTTGTATCTCTGAATATCTTTGAATTGCTGGACAGCTATTAAAGAGCAGATACTTTCCCCTTCTTCCTATCTATGGGTTTTTTCCCCCAGGGATCTATGGTTTTTTTTCCAGGGATTTGCAGACCAGGAAAAGAAATTCACTGCAGATTTGCTGATGAGCCAGCTAAGATATTAGAGGGGGAGGGAGAGGAGTCCTCTCCACCTCCTTTTTTTCTTTTCAGTGGATGATGCTGAGTCTTTCCAGATGAAAAAAAAAAAAACAAAAAAAACCCCTCTTTACACTACAGAACTCAAAGGAGAAAAGGGGAAACAAGAGGTAACTAGGCCAAGCACTTTTACAATGAACTTTGGTGATCTGTATACCAAGAAGAAAATGTCCGTCACCCATATCCTCAAACACTGTGAATATCCAGGTGGAAAGTTCCACCCAAGCTGTCTGGAGACCCATCAGCAGCAGGACTGGGACCCTTCTTTTTAACCTGTAAATTGACACAAATGGGCAAATTACAGACCCAGCAGGAGGGATTATGCCTGAGGCAGACAAGATGGGATTCATGCAGCAAAAATACCAAGAAGGGGAAGGCTCAGTGCTTCCATTCCTTGCCCAATCCCTTTTCCCAGGTCAAGAAGCAAAGCTTGTTGGAAATGGTTGTTGCCTCAGCAGGACACAAATCCTGCTGCTGGCCAAGTCCTGCAGGCAGTGGCAGAAGCCACGTGCTGAATCAGCTTTCCTGAGGCCACCTGGCTCACATGCCCCAAGCTGCCAATTCCAAATGGAAAGCTTCCTACCCTGGAAAATCTTAGACACTTGTCAGTGTGATTGTATATGCACAAAATGTCTGTGACAGATAGACTGCTAGATAGATCTTAATAAGAATTGTTCTTAAAACCAAATGTTCAAAGATCCTGGTCCAAAAGAGAAAAAATCCTGTGAGTCTAAGAAAAATAAATCCCATTAAAAGAAGTTTGGAAACAAACCCTAAAGACAGTTTGAAATAGGCAAACTTTAATAGTGCAGATTATTGCAAATCTCTATTTATTTTATCCCCCTCTCCTTCATGCTCCCACACATGCCTTTCTAGACCTGCTTGTGTCTGCACTCGACCATGATAATTCATTCCCTGGGAGACTGTCTGGAAAGAGACGGAACGGGGAGATTGGAAACCTCGGCTGCATCCTGGCTATCAAAAGAGATGTGCAAATGGACGGCGATTCCCTACGAGCAGCACCCAGGTTTCTACGTTTTTGTTCCGGAGTGTAACTCGGAGCCTTTCGCACGCCCTTTCCCCCACCTGGAAGCTTCACTCGTGGGGTGCTAGTGACACCCTGTGGTCACCGCTCCCGGGCTCCTCCCGGCCCGCCGGGGCTCGCCGCAGCACGGGGCGCGAACGGAACGGTGTCAGCCAGGGCATCCCTCTCCTCTCGGCATCTACAGAGCGGCGATTCTTCGAGCCGGGCGGAGGAAGAGGAGCCACCGGTTGACTGAAAAGGCAAATGGCTCTCAGAGCCTCCCGGAGATTCAGCCAAATCTGAGGCTTGGAGTGGAATCCGAGGTTTTCTGTCTCCACGTGACTGATTCCTTTTAACCGGCTGCTTTCCCGCTCATGTGTTTGCCTGGCACTGCAGAGCCCAGCATTGATGTGATCCCGGGACCATCCCATGGCTCTGGCTGGTGGACTCTGTGCGGGGGTAATAGTGGACATGAGGATCTTAGAGGTCTTTTGCAACCTAAATGATCCTGATTCTAAGGATATCTTTGGTCATGAGATTGCCAGTTGTGCTCAGTTTGGCCAAAAGTTGGAGAATTACCTAAGCAAATGCAAAGTGCAGTAGAGAATCACTCATCTTTAATCCAGATCCAGACTTCCAGAGCTGTTCAGGCACACACACTAAAAACAGCATGATGGAAATGTAGGACCATAAATACAAGGTGCTCTTAGGCTCTCCAATAGTTAGACTTGGATGCATTCAAGGTTAAGTAGAAGTTTGCTCAGCTCAGACCAAGCCCCACCTCTGCAAATGTTTCTTTTCATAGATAACTGTGTATTTGGATTGTTATGGGTTTTAAATTTTTACATGGCATGAAGAAATAAAGACAATCTTATTCCCAACACATATGGAATCACCCAATCCACCACTGGGTAATTATGAAGGTGCAGAACATTCTGGTTTGCTGTTGAGAGAAGAGGGGAAAAGTATCTCTTACGGGAGGAAGACCCAACACTGCAATCACATAGTTGCTGTATTACTTGTCTGGATCAAATATTGTTTTGTTCAAAATGTCAAATTCTGGATGTCTGTGTTTCAGCAATCCAGATAGTAGTTAGCTTGAAAATCATCCTTCTGTCACTGAATTTCCAAATTACGGGGAAAAAAAAAAGTGAGTGAAAGGAACTCTGTCATGAGGTTTGGCAACTCCTTCCAATTCAGCAACAAACCAACAGTTTTCATGTGAATTCACTGCCCCCAGCACAATTAGGTGTTTATGATTTTAGGTTTTCCTGCAGTAGGAGGGAGAAATGAATAATGTCTTTATTAGGGATGGATGGGAGGCAAGAGTTCAGTGAACGTCCATATCTACTGAATCTCCAAACTTTGGGGTACCTGCCCCTCCTGACTCTTTTACAGCATTCCTCTCAATTGGATAATTCTAGATCTTTGCATACCTGCTAATATCCTCTGTAAAAGAAGGTGGGGGGAAAGTAGATTGCAAATTTGTGTGTATTTGCATACATTTGCAAAAATTTCAGCACATTTCCTCAGCGGTACATGCCCTCCTGCTAGCAAGTGATTGTCCACCAAAATCTAACGTGAAAGTGCTACTACCTTCCTGTGTTCATCCATGAAGAGAGGCAAGATGGGAGAGTCACAAATACTTATGGGTTAAATACTCCATTTCCACAGCTCCACATCTCAGTGATAGAGCAGATCAGCCTAGAACACAGATTATAATTTTATAAACACAGATTATGAAATAATTTCATATCTCCTTGCTCTTATGTGTCCCAAAACACATTCCAAAGGCAAAGGCAAAGCCCTGCTGTGAGTTGTCTCACACAAGCACTCACAGTTCTGCCTCTACAAGATGTCTGTCCACAAACCCACCTGAAATTTATGGGGTGTTCACCAAACTACCACAACTCTACTCCTCCTTCCACAGGTGTGAAAACATGGAGAAAAAAACTGCCAGGATTATAGGCTCCAGCAACCACATATAAGCACAGGCAGCCAAGAAATCCCAGAGGCTTCGGTTCTGCCAGATATTTTCCAATACAGTAGCCCAGTTCAATCATTCTCCATTTTAAGAGATTATGATGAACCATTTCCATGGCTCGACCTGTAGTTCTGTGGTAGTCCTGGAGGTTGGTGCATCAGGGTCCCAGGAATCAAAAGATTTGGCCTTCACTGGAAATTGAGATGCAAAAAAACCCAGCCCACCCACATCATCATCTTCTAACCCTTCAAGTTGTGCAAATCATCTTCCTAATGTAAATAGCTTCAATAATCAGGATTGTTGAATATACAGTACTAAGGAATGTACAGTTCATTATTTTTTTCAATGAAAACATATTAAATTATGCTTTTTGATATTGCTTTTTGAAATGTGGATTATCAAATTTTAATGTGCTTGGATGTGTGTGCTGACTCTGTCCATACATAGCAAATGCACTTAAAATACTATCATTTCCTCGCAATAGCTTGATTGATGAGATTTTGCTTTAAAAAGAGGAGGAGATGGAAATCAGATAAAAGAAGCTGGCTTGGGGGATTTTAATAGGAATATTTGTAAATCATGATTCACCCATCTGTCAAATGATCCAGGAAATGATTGAGCCCCTTCTGAGCAATCAAGGAATAAAATTATTTGCTGTGGACCCTCACCTGCTGCAAAGTACAGTAATTGCTGTTGCTTGAATGAAACCACTGCTTTACAGCAGGTGACCTTCCACTCCCAAAATGCAGAAATAAAGGAAAACCCCTCTGCTTTGTCCCAGGTGGTGTGGTCACTCCTTCAGCAGCTCTGTCCCTGAAAGCACCAGGTCTCAGGTTGAGCTTACACTAAGTTTTCTCAAGTAATGGGCAGAGAAAATGGGACATCACACAGGATGTCATTCATCACAGCCTTAGATAAAAACATACCACAACTGTCAGGTTTCCCTCTGTTGGTAGGAAGGACCAAATATATGGGTTCAGCCTTGAATATGAGAGGTCTCCTTTCTTAGAGTTGCCCTGGCTGCTAAACAGATGGTGCATTTTGAAGGAACGGAAGCTCCAATAATTCCCCTCATGCTTCAGCCTCAGATCCATCATCCTTTAGCTTTTAACAGCCAGAGGGAGACAAGCATAACTGTGCTTCAAAATAGGGGATGGAACATTAGTCAAGCCAACCCAAATATAAATCCAGCACCATCAGGTCTTTCCCTGCAGCTATGTACTGTCTCCCGTGTGATTTTTAGGCAACATTTTCCAATCTACTTTCTGATAACACCATCTTCAAGTAGCACTCAGGACATTATCCCAATATTAACACACACACAAAACCCCTCTTCCTGCAATCAAATATTTCCTTCCACTAAGAGAGCTACCAGGTTGTGGGCACATCTGTTGGCTTGTTTATACTTTAATGTCGTCCAAATAATAAGAGCATCAGGAAAAACAAAAAAAAACACAAAAACCCCTCTAGTGGAGTTGGTGCTGCTGTATGTACCTATGGTAACTACTGTGAGCATTAAGATGAAGCACTTCAAGCACAAATAATAATAATAAAAAAAATCTAGAAGATCGATTAAAGCACCACAGCACTTTGTAATAGTATTTGTAATGCATATAAAGCATTTGTACTCTAATTTCTAGCACCACCAACAAAATAAGTAAGTGTGCTTGGATTGCATTTTTCTTTCAAAAATGGTTCAAAAATTATTCATATTTAAGGAAAACAACTTAAACTGGATTTAGAAACAATGCAAGTGGGAAAGTTGCTTGCTGTTGTCAGCATGACAAGAGCAACCTGTTCCTTTGATAAATGGTGCTTGAAGAAAGACACAAAGCTCATCTGCTTTGTGTTTTAAGTTTAATTAAGTAGAGAATTAATGTGTAAAAAATGCTTTGAGATCCTTCATCAGACAGAGCGCGTACAAGTGCAAAGTGCTTTCAGCAGGAAACACATTTCCAGGAGTTGTACTAACTTATTTGTGTCTTTCTGAAAGCCTGATCTGCAGCCTGAAGTGGTCAGGGATAAGACCCCTGCTGACTTCAAGGTGTATCAGATCAAGCCTGCAGGACATGAGTCTTGATTTAGTAGGCAAGTCCCCCAGAAGAGAGCTGGAATACTTCCACACTTAGAGTCAGGCACGTATTTAAGTAGCTTGCTTTACAGAGTATATTTTTATATGCGTGCTATTCACTGAGTCATAGAGCTCAGGGCCAGAGAAGGCCATTAGCACAGCTTGGATGACCTGCTGTTTATTTCAGGCCATTACATTTTAACCAGTGTCCCTGTGCAAGTGTAACAACCTGTGTCTGCTGGAACAGATCTTTCAGAAGGTGCTTCCAGGTTCGCTGTAAGACCAGGTGGATGAAAGGAATCTACCACTTTCTTTGGACTAGTGCCTAATCAACTTCACTGCTTAAAATGAAAACCTTATTTCCTTATGTCTCCTCTGAATTTATCTGGCTTCAATCCTGGCCAAGAGTTTCCAGCTCCACCTTTCTGCCCTGGACAAAAGAGCCCTTTAGCAGACAGAAATTTGCTGCAGAAGCATTTGCTAAGGTAGCATTACAAAGGCTACCTTAATGCTTGAGAGTGGAAGATCACTGCTCAGGATAAGAAAAACTGAAAGAATTATCATTAGTCTATAGGGTGGATGCAAAGACATCTGTGCTCCAAAGACACCATAGCCTATAAGGACAAAAACAGTCAAATGAGGGAAAAGTAAGGAAAATGGCTGCCATTGGAAAAGCATCTTCTTAGCTCTGTTTTATTGCCAGTCACTTGCATTTAGAAGGTTGGAGGTGTTACCAAAAATCAGCAAAAAACCCAAACTCCTTAACAACCTTCTTAACAGAGGTATAAAATAGCCTTCTTTTCTGGACAGTTACAGCCTGTGTCTTGGCAACACTTGGTTCCCAGGAGGAGCAGCAGAACAAGGACTGATTCACTGAAGTAAATCTGGAACTCAGTAGGGCTGAAATTCCACCATATTTCCATGACAGCGTGTAAGTTCTGGGAGATGTGGGTAACTCTGGGCCCAGCTTCATAATATTGCTCGTGCTACAGGAACACATATTCAGAGTACACAGGAACTGCATTTGGCCCATCACTCTGGCAGGCAGATGAAGCACTGTGATGGGGACCTGCTGGAAGTTAGAAGCTAGATACCAGCTCAGACCTTCAAACCCAACACATTTGGAAAGCCATATGCTGCCAGCCCAGGCAGTGAGGAGAAACCGTCTGTTTGCTCAGAGCCCAGTGCAACTCCCACACATGGCAACAGAGTTGGAGCTGGATGGGGCCCCTGGAAAGAACCTCTTCTTTCTAACTTTGTTATTATCTTTAGGCTCTCCTCATAAAACGTCCAGTGCATGCAGGCAAAGAATTGGTGAATAAACAGGGGACACTCACCCCTGCATAAACACCCAGTGTTTCCAAGTCTGTATACCTGACTGCTCCATGATCTCCCTTGCCAGCACTATTAAACTGCAGCAAGTGAATATCATTAGCAGCACCTCCCAGCCCCCAGCACAAGAGCTTCCTTTGCTTTACTGTTGGCTTGGTAACAGCTGCTGTTGCTGTTTGAGGTGGCAGGAGGGCAAAAAGTGTTTATTTCTTCAGAGGTCTTCAGAAAAGCCTTGTAGCCTACTTGGCAGGGTTTAGCAGGGGCCAGGCACCCTTTGGAGCAGTGGCCAGCAATGCTCTCAGGTACTGCTCTTTGCTGCTGTAGCAGCGTCCCAATTTCCTCCACACAAGGCTGGGGCAGGAGCAGAACCCAGGGCTGGGCTGAGGTACCTGGAGCAGCAAAGGAGCAGCTGGGAGCAGCCACTGGACACAGACAGTCCTGATATATTCCCTGTAAGTAACAGGGCAGTGTTGTGCAGCTCTGCCCCACCCTGACCAGGGAACACTGAGGGTGAAACAGGCAGTTCCTGAAGCAGAGACTCATGGCTTTTTCATATTCAGTGGGGCAGGTGATAGGAGACCCATCCAAAATGCCACTTGCCTCCTTCTCTCAGTGCATCAGCCAAGATAGACATCTGGAAGGAAAACCTGGGTCTGTGTTCAGATTTCACCAACAACTCTGTGTAATGCAGCATGTAATGCAATTACCACCCACCTTTAATATGCTTTAATGCAGCAGGCTGTGTGAAATCCAGGTCTAGGTCCCAATTTTAGTACAATTCGGGTTTCTCTTCAGTGACAAGCACATATGGATGCAAGAGCTGCCACTGAACATCACCTTCCTGTCCTTGATGAAGCTGCAGCTTCATCCTCATCTTAAAGCCTTGAACTTCAGCCTTACAAAACCACATTAGGTTCAGGTGACACAAAAGCTTTGGAGACGGAGAGGAAGAGTTTTTTTCTGGGTGATTTTTTGTTATGCCCTTACTCTTCTGCTTTCATCTGATTATAGCCTGGTTATTGCCAAGTTTTCCAGACCACTATTTTTATTTCTCTCTCCCCTGCAACTCTCTGACTCCCCTGACCTGCTACCATAATGGGCTTGCGGAGAAAAGCAATTGTGGGAACTCTGGGCCTTTCTGCTTTGTGAAGGACAGGACTATCTCTGGGCTGCCATTCATCCCATCAGCCAGAGCTCAGGGAAAGCACAATTTGCTGCAAGCCGATGGCAGCATGCTGACACTTACGGGGATGGGAATGTGCTCCAGCCTGACAAGGAACAGTCACACATAGCGTTAAAGGAAAAAAGGGGACAGGGAGGGGAGAGGGAAAGAGGTAGAGAAGGGGAGAAAAATAAAAAAAAGGAAGGAATTGTTAGCTATTCAGAAAATGCCCTGTAATTTGGGTGTCAGTACTAAAATGTTAGGTCAGATGTTTTGATTGAATGTCAGTAGGAATTGTATGCTGGAGAGTCATGCTTCCCATTTTACTGACAGAGTAAACTAATGGGAGAATATTCCAAAGTGACTGATTTTTGTGCCAAGACTCTTTTACTGATAGCTCAAAGTAGCACAGGAAATGCCACTGCATGAATAAACACATTTTTCTCAAGTTATTTAAATAAATATATATATTAAAAAAAAATTGAAAGTAAACTCGAACTCAGCTGGAAGAACACCTGAGTCCCTGCAGCCCACCACCCAGAGCTGGCAAGTCCATAAAATAAGCAAATGTCTTTTTTATTATTTTTCTTTTTTTAAAAAACCCTCCCAGCGACATCAACTTGATGATCTTCCCTCTACAGCCCATGTCTCTTTGGAAGAACAGTGCTGTTAATTTGCTCTCTCATATGACTGGATGTAATACACTTCTATAACCTTTTAACATTTTGCTGCTTGCATGGCATACCTGTGTCTTACTTATTGCTCATCAAATTATGCAAGGAACTCAGAGCTCTGCTTAGATGTCTTAAATACATCTGCATCAAAAATATGATTCTGTAATCCAGGCAGCACAAAATCATTATCACAGCCTCATCTGCATATTAGGATTCATTCTCCCAGCCTGAGAATGCAGCATTGAAATAGCCAAGCATAAAAGAGATGGAGAATTTTCCTCAGGTGGTGCCTCATAAATCATCAGTTTCCTATTTACAGACTTTTTTTTCCTTTGGATTTCCATCTATTTATTTATCGCTTTTCAGAATACAGAGTAATTAATATTATCTTCTCTGCAGTCAGGAAAAAAAATAAGAAAGGCAAAAAAGAAACTATGTTGCCTGAGTACATTTACCAAATCTTCTCCATTTGAGCTTGTGGGGATAGGCATGTTGTGGAGCAGAAAGAGAGTGGTTTAGGTTTTGGCCAAGAAGTTCTGGACATGGCTCCTACCTCTGCTCCATATTCCCTCGGCAACTGCGAGCAAATTCATCAAACCATCCAGACAGCTCCAGTGTCTCTGATTTTCAGTGGGACACACTCCTCAGTTTGGGCACTGGCTCCTAAATGCAGATGGCTGGTTTAGAAGTCTTTGCTTTTTATCTCTCCGTGCTTTCCATCTAACCCTTAGACTGTGTAAGTGTGCTCTGGGCTTTGTGCTGTTCAGGGCACAGACTTTTTCCCATCGAGTGCTGGTAAGGTGCTTCAGAGGACAGGCTCTCCATTAGGACCAGCCAGCTTCACTGTATTCATAAAAGCGTGGCATCCTCAAGTGTTTCATAGCTGGAAACAAAAATAAATATTTCCCCAATCTGCTGGTGGTTTCCAGTGGCTCTGCTTATGGGTGTCCAATGTGAGAAAGTTAAGGTGACCTGATTTAGGGACAGTAGATTTTCAGCACTTTTGGTAAAACTGAATGCCAAACGAAATTCTACTGGTGATTGAAATTGTAAGCCAAATCTTTTTACTTGCAAATCTCCAGTTCAATTCTGGCTCAGGCAAGCAGGCACTGGGAATTGTTCCTGTCTGACAGTTGCATCAGTGGCATCTGGAAAATGAGCTGCTAAGTTTCAGCTTAATTCCTAGTGAATACATTACTAAAAGCCCATTCAGTGCATACATCCTGGTACCTACCAACAGCAATTGCCTATGAATCATCAGGGATGCGTTTGTACAAACGATGCTACCACAAACAAATGGTAGTGATTGCATAATTCTTGCCTCAGCACAGAAATCAGACACTAAATCATAAAACCCATTTTGTTTCTTGAGGCCAAGAGCACAGAAGGAGAGGAGACAGGCTTGATCTTGCCCAGATTTTGGAATCCAGAGCTAGATAGGTTTATCAATCCTATGAGCTTCACCTGAAATATTGCTGAGAAAAGCTTTGTGGACCGACAGAAGCAATGGCCTCAAGGGAAGGCAAGGAGAGCAAATTAATTATAATGTTGAAGATGAACAAAAGCAAGTGGAGGCAGAGCCAACTGTGAGTCCAATGAACCTCTCTAAAGCAGGAATTTTCCAGCAATTAATAGGGACTGTACCCTGATAAAGGTTACCTTGTCACTGCTAACACTATGTGATTTTCCCCCTACACCCATATCTATATTGTTTGTCAGGAATGAACTTTAATAAGATTATGCTGTCAGAACTCATCCTCAGAGTGACCACACACATGGTACAGTAGATGCAGTGCAAAGATCTGCTTTGATTTTCTCCTCTGAGGTGCCAAACTAGTTTCAAATATGCATTAGAGCCACTGGCACCAAGAAAAGTCACGCAACACCATGGCAGGACTCCCCTCAGGAGCCATCACTCAGAACACGAAGGAGAGGTGCAAGGACAGGCTGGTAAGAGGTGAGATACACAGATTCTGGTCCCAGCTCTGCTAACAGCTTTTGATAACCGTCAGGCCAGCTGGGTCATGATTTTTCCAGTAGTGTAGTTTCATGTGTGAAAATGCCCACACAACTGGATCCTCAACGTGGCCAAAAATTACAGTGGTGGGGCATAGTGAGGTGAGGGATCCCCCTCAAGCCTACACCTGCACTAGGGTGTGCACCCTAGCTAAAAAATTACAGCTCACATTTGGAGTCATAAATGATCATGTGAATGGATTAATCTTGTACCTTTTATCCCCCTGAGCCTTCATGTCCTTTTCCATCTTCCTCTCCCTAGACATATTTAGAAAATAGACAGGATTCTTAGCTACTTCACCAGATTACCTTTTAAAATGAATTAATGCTTGTAAAAGCTCTGTGATTCTTGGATGGAAGGTGCCATAGGCACAGAGATTATAATTAAACTGCTAAGCAGTGCAGCTGGATTTACTCAGAGTGCTGCCAAGAACTGTGTGCTGTGCTTTCAAGCAGAACAAAACACACTTCCAACCAAAGGGACAGACATGACCCACATTTGTACCCTCAAGGCTGTTTGGAAAAAGAGCAATCAGCAAACTTCATCAGGTTTGGAAGGCTGCTTGAGGAAACAGAAGACTTCTTAGTAGTTCTTTGGGGACATGAGAGCACTGAAAGCCACCTCCCATGATCCACAACAAAAATATTGGGTGGAGGTGAATATTGTTGTTTTATTCAGCACAGGAGACTGAACTGAATCCTCACTCTGCTCTGTGATGGAAGAGCTCAGTGAGGCCATTTTAGCTTGTATGAGACTCTGGGTAGAGTGGCTCTGTTCTACCTTCCAGACATGATTTTTCATGAGGTCTCCTCCCGCAGGCTGGGTGAGAGGTGCCACTTGCAAGTCTTCAGAATTGCATCCTGACTCTCAGCCATCCAAAGTAATTTTGGCTGTTATGGAAAGGTGCAGTCACAAATGTTTGCAGCCCTGATCTACCACCCCCAAATAATAATATGACGATGTATGAGGTCAAGTGTCCACCAAAGGATTAAGCAAATCATCTTCCTGACATTCTTCATACCCATGATGTTGAGCATATTATTATGATCTGAATTAATGTTTGGATCTGTGGAGAGGTAAATCCTGAAAGCGTGATGACTTTAACTCAAGGGAAGTTCATTACAGCCCAGCCTGCAACAGCCCAGGGTGAAGAGGGTAATGTGAACAGCCACAGGTCATGGCATTGGCGTGACAAGCCTGCTTTGATGCGCACTCCTTCTCCTATACTCTAATGATACTCCTAGGAAATGTTCCCAGTTTTTCCTCCAGGCATTCTTAGCTCCTACAGGGAGGAGAGGACTACTGTTAGGTGCTCAAAACTTACTAGCACTGAGGCTTTAGATAAGTCAGGGATATAGATACAATAGGAGCCTCCAAAGCATTCATGCATTGCAATGGTAATATAGGATGGAGGAATTGATAATATCTGTCAGACTTGTGTTTATTAACCATTTTATAATCACAATACATGCAATTACAGTTTGACAAGACACTGCCAATGTGAACAACATCTGGAAGTGTGCTGGGGTCTTCAGAATGAACACAGTTTCGTTTCCATTATTTGCTTCTGCTGAGAGTAGCAGTAAACTGTAGTTAATAAAGGGAAGCCAGCTTTTATGGGCTAGGAAGACAGTAAATATATGCAAAATGGTTTGTTGAATCTAGCAGTGGGGTGCCATAAGAGGCTTCATAAAGCAGGGATAGAATTTAGCATCATTCTTTTAGGGCTGGGAGTGATGCAGAATAAATCTCTCTTGAGTCTACTTACTCACAGCCCCAGTTCAGATGGTGTATACACAAGCAATGCTTCTTTCTCTGCAGAGTTTCTGTTAATCACTGTTAATGCCAGTCATCAGATCACTAATCATTTGAAACAAGAAGCTGCAGATATTAAGACAGAGATTCAGAACAAGATAAATAGCACAGATCTCTCCAGGGTAGGAAGAAGGTCTGAGCCCACTGATGCTGCCTGGTACAGCATGAGGCTGTTTGCCTTCCTAATCTTTATTAGGATAGGAGCTACTTTACCCTGGCACAGAGAAGGAGGCAGGAGGCTTGAGATACCTTTCATGGCCTCACAGACCCAGGGGTGGATGCAGCCAGACCCTGACCATGTCTGTGTGCAGAGGATGGGAAGAGCATAATAAACCCTCCCCCATGGCCATGCCCTACCAGACCCAAAATCCATGTGTTTTGCAGGAGTTTGGCTATCGAGGTGCAAATGCCCACAGACACAGATGGAATCAGCAGCCTCATGGGAAAACAGGATTTCCTAGGTTCCACATCACTCTTCTGGCCCAACCTGATTCCTTCTGTTGACTACACAAACCCAAGAGCTGAAGCAACACCATTTTCTCTAGCCACTGGGGAGGGTTTAAGAGCAGCTGCACAAGCTGCAGAAGAAACTGTGGTTCTTCTGATGGTGACTTGTGTCTCAGTTTATCACTTGTGGTCCTGGAAACATGTCCTGAGTTGTCTGAAACAATTCATTTTTCTGCTCAGAGCAAAGGCAGTGAAAAGGTCATGCCACTGCAGTGCAAATTTTCCTTGTAAATCAGATTCTGAAGTCAATGCCTGGCAGCCACCTCCTCTGACATGAGGGCAGATGAACCAAGGGCATCTGCCTGCAGATGTCAACATGTGGATTTACATGGCAGTTTGGGATGTGGGTCTCTGGATGAATTTGCATGTACTACCAATGTCAGCTTCAGCTCATCTGACCATGGCATTTGGTGTCCTTGGCGGGAGGCGTTTTGTGGTTCAGGCTCTGCCATTTTAACACAGGCTCACCTCAGAGGGGTCGGAAGTGGGGAGACAGCAGCACAAATGCAGGACACAGGGACTCTCAAAGGCAGGACTTGACAAGGTAACAAGCAACAGAACTGGATGTGCAGGGGAGGAGGAGGGGAGGAGGCAGAATAGACTCGTGGCTTGATCTTGCCCAGAGCTGATTTCAACAGCCTCCACATAAGTCAGGACTATTCTGTACTTGACAGTGGGAGTGCAAGTAATTGTGAGATTGAACCTTACAGGAGACCATGACTTGCTGAAGGGGAAGTCAAATAACATCAAAGCAACCAAAAGAATTCTTCAGGAATTACTGAATGAAATTCTATGGCTCAAAGAGGACCTTAAGCTAGATTAATTACAATTGGTAGATCTAAAATCTGCTCACAAGTAGTGTCCATTTCTATTTTGTCTTTGCTCCCAAAATTTTGTCTTGAAATCCAGATCTGACCGAAGCAAAATGGGGAACAAAACAATGAGAAGGAGAGCAGTGCCACATGATGTCTTTAGAAGAAAGTCTGTCCAGAGACAGGCTTGTCTGTGTGAATACCTTTGGAGCAGATGGTGAGGGCAGAGTTCTGCTTGGCTTCAGTGAATAAATGGAGACAGAGCCAAACAGGCTGGTGAGATGTCCCCACAAAACCTGGATGTAAACAAGCCTAGAGATACCTGCATAAACAGATTCTGTCTTGCTAAATTCCTTAGCACAGCCCAGAGACCCAACACAACCACCAGTGGGGCTGGTTCCAGATCCGTCTCTGCTGTACACCACACTACAGACCAACATCACAGCCATTATCTCACCAGCCACAGAACAACTGTGGCCCCCCAGGTCTCCCTATCAGATTATATCCCAAGCAGAAGGCAGTTGTGAAACCCTGCAGCTCTGCAAACACTCATTTAATGAGTGATGAAGGACAAGGTGTGCACATCAGCCCTCCTCAGGCAAAAGCACAATTCAGATCTTGGCTTCAAGACCACTTTTCAGCATAGCCCTGAACCTTTCAAGTCCTATCTGAGCTGAGGATTCCCCACTTTTATTCTGAGGATCTCTTTGGGGCTGTGCTGGTAATTGGTTCATTGGATTGGCAGTGATTCAATGAATTGTTTGATTTTTCTCAATCAATTCACAGAGAAAGGATGGAGAGAGTAATTTTTTTTTTTAATCTCCTTTTTCTCTAAGCTTCTTTAAGAGTGAGTTCCCTCCTCTCCCCCCTCTTCCAGCACTCAGCTGCATTTACATGCACACACTCACCCTGGACCTCAACATCAGCATCCCCTGGTACAGACTGGGTGCTGTATCACTGCTGGTTGATAACATCTCTGAACAAACATATCTGGGAGATGGTGACCCTTTCTAGAGAAAACAAGCCATTTGCTTTCATTTTGGGTAAAGTGCAAGCCAATGAACTGCTATGTTAACTTTAGGAGCTCGTGTTCTTTCCATATCTTCCCCAACTGCCTACCAAAAAAATCTTGCAAAGCATTTGTGCAATATCAAGGTTGCTTCTCCAGACGGCTAAAGTAGTCCTGCATATTTCTTTTTAAAAATTCCCAACTTTTGCTGTCCATTTCCTAACACCGTGCTGCAGAACATGGTGTAAACCTCAGCCCCTCTGAAGATAAAAGTTTTGCTCTGTGTTGGATGCAGTTTATACACACTTGCATTGTCCTGATGAAGTTAATATCCACAGCTTGTATGTCTGCAGCTTACTGTGAACATTCTCCTTACTTAAATCCTTATGCAGGCAAATAAGGAATTCTGCATTTCTCCATTTCAAAAGCAGATGTTGAAGTAAGCCCTTAAACCCTTGCTCAGGAGCCTCATGAAGTGGTCAGACTTCCAGAAGGGGCTGAGTACCTGGCAAGTCTGATGTAATATCAAGGGCTGGGAATCACACAATTCAATTGAAGCATGGTTTGTATTAGATCTACAGAGAGGTCTCTTCAGCCTGTCAGCACAATGGGGAAGCCAAGTTTGTCTTCCAAGACAGCGTATAAATCTTCCATCTGCCAAAATTCAGTAGTATTGGATCCAGAATTCAGGTTTAGTTTTATTCCAGAATACATGCACAAATGTAACATTGGTAGGTAAATAAAACAGCCTGATGGGAAAATACTCATCATAATGTACCCTTCTAGGAGAGCAAAGAATTTTTCTTCACTCTGAGCTATTAGAAAATTGGCTTAATGGAAGTACTAATTAAGCTAGTGTTTCTTCTCTGAATCATCAGCTACATTGTAATTTCTACCAGACAAAAGGACTCCATGGTTCATCTGGTGAGTCCAGAGAAAGGATATTGAAAATTATTGTTGTTATTTTATGACAACCTCTATCCTCCATGCTGTTTGACCCCTTCCTTAGTAGTTTCTGTGATTCCCTCCTGCATTCTTAAATTTGGAAGTTATGGCATCGGTCCAGTCTTAAAGCTGTTTTCTAAATGAGAAAGATATACAAGCGAAATAAAACATCCAGAGTAGAGGAACTATTTTTACTAGAAGTACCAGATCCATCATTACAGATGTTATTCTGTTTTACTTACACTATATATGTCCTCCTAATAGTGTCCCTCATGTGAACTAACAATGATTCCTTAAGTCGCCTCCAAGAGACATGTAGGATATTTATGATGAATGAGCTTCTAACAGCTCAGATATTTAATTCACAGCTACCACGGTTAGTGATGATTAAGATCCCTTTGTTTTTACAGTTTCTTAAATAAAGAGCAAACACATCCTGTCCAACTCTATTAAAGAGTGAGACACATGGGAATGCTAGTGGAATTGCTAAGAAAGGTACAGAGACTGGCCAGGCACAGACCAAATACACATGATCACACACACATACACCTATGCATGTGTTTGTGCATGTGCAAACAATGCACCCTTACACAGATATAGATGTATAGGCAGTTATTTGTACTCCTTCTGTCTGGTCTTGACTGCAAGTTGTCTTAATGTCTGGGGATTTCCACTAAAATACCAGCTTGATTTCTCACCAGAAAACATGGGAAAATTTAATCAACCTGTCTGAGTACTCAATGAATATAATTCCCTATTCACAACTGATGAATCAAACACATAGGCCTAAGCAAACAGTACCTGCTGGGAAGTCACATGAGAACAGGAACAGAATAATTGGCAAGAAGAAAGCCCACCTCACAAATAGTCCCTTCCCAGCATAACCCCTCCTGATGGACCAGCTAGGTTTGTTCCTCCTGTGATTGCACCACACACGTTCACTGAGTCAGATGGGGGTTTTAGGGAAGATTACTGCACTGCAGCTTGAGGCAAAAGAAGATTTCACATTCATACATAGGAATCCAGATGCTGTCTTCATCAGACACTCCTTTAAGTTCCTCCCTCCAATTTCTATTCCTATAGGATCCTATAACAATGCCTATCAGAAATACCAGAATTTTATTCAAAGCCCTGTTTTTCCTCATTCCTTGGCTCACCACTTCTGTTCTCTGTCTGCAAGCTGCAGATCACATGAAGATTCCCCAGGCTTTTCATAACACAATTTTATATTCTGTATTTCCTTGATGGTACAATATAGCTGACTTTAGCAGAAATTGCCCCAAAATGTTGCAAACCATGAAATGTGAATTTTCCCTGTGAAGTGACCGTCTATTCAATCTCCTCACTTCTCACCAGATATCAAGGCAATACTTTTATCCTTCTTGTTTTCTGCTCCTCAAGTGCTTTCTAGATGCAACTGATGTTCTCTCCTAAGCTTCAGTCCACCAGGCAAATATCTATATACATTATACACATCCATACATCCATACATCCATATACAGATGTAAGAATTAGCAAACAACTAAATAAACAGAAAAAACTGTTACACTCTACAACTGCTTCATGAATTTATAACATATGGTGGCAAAGCACTATAAAAACTGTAAACTACGAAGAGGGTTACACAGCCCCATTCATTTATCATGTTACAATGAGTAATGTGTGCACCAGGCAGGAAAGACAAAACCCACACCGTTGGAGTGTGCATATGTATTTCTGAGGCTCACCCTAGAGAGCCTTTTATAAAACACACACATGATTTGAATTCCAAAGCAAAAGCACTGAGAGGCAGTGCATGGGCTAATATTGTTATAATGGTGTATGCAGAGCTTAGGAAGAATGGGCACTAGCTGACCTCCTTTACTGATAAGTAACATTCCACATTTCTGCACAGTTCAGAGTCTGTCTTGAGCTCCAGCCTACAGCTACAAAACTTCTCCTTGGTGTTGTTACAGAAATGGCAAGATGGTGTTCAAAGAAGAAATCATGGCTGGGTGCTCCTTCTGCTGATTCTGATCAAGTTTCATTCCTTTTTGCCTCCCTTCACATGTCTGGTGGGGGTTATGTTGAACCACATTCCCACCTGGGTCCATGTACTCATGGTCCAAGCTGTGTTTTATACTCAAATCCACATATTCTGTACTGACAAAACAAGACTGATGAGGTTAAGGGCTGCATTTCCCTAGAGGGCTTCTGACCACTGCAGTCTCTCACAATAAATCCCCTAGATTTTCCAGATAGCACAGAGCCCCATAATTCACATCTACCTGCTCCTGATCTGACATTTCATATTTTTCATTTCCAGCTGGCAAAGAGCTTTTATGAAACACATAACACATGCCACATGCTCTGTCCTGGAAATGGATTAGTTTTCCCAGTGGGGCCAGCAAATTATGTAGGCTGTGTCCCAGTTGTCATGTCCCAGTGCAAATGGTTAAGATCTTATTTTTATCTCAGCAAATGCCCCATGGAAGCTTGAGCTGGGTTTGGGCCCTTGGGTCATTGCTAAGCAGTTTCTCTTTCATCCTCTTCAGCACCAGCAGACACAGCTTGAAACATGTATACAAGATGCGGCTTTACAGCATCCCTTATTCACTGGTACCTTAGAGACTCCAGTTCATTCAAAGTAATAAAACCAGATCATCAAAAAGAATTCTTTTGAACAGGCTTTGGGCTCTGCTGTGCTACTTGGTTACGGATATTCATCTTCCTGGAAACTGTGCTGTTTGATACAGCACCAGCAGGAAAGCCTCAGCTGCCTCCCTGGTGCATTAACCCCTCGAGTGTTGAAATCACAGTACTTGAATAGCAAAATAGTTATCACTTATAATTGCTTGAGGGAAGAACCAGATTTTATTCTCCCACATGCATGAAGGGTGCACACTGGGGTCAAAGGGTTTCCTTATCCTCATCCGGCTCCAGTGATGCAATGGGCTGTGCACAAAAGGGAAGAGGGAGCAAAAAAAAGCAGCCTCTGTTGGTTACAGCTACAGGCAGGCTGTAGGGGACTCCCATATCAAAGGGTGCCATAGTGCTTAATCCAAACTGAAAACACAGATGTGCTGAAAACACAGGCATTCTGATACTTGGGGCTTTAACCTTCTGTTAACTTTACATATCTTGTGATCCTGTGTGTCTTACAGAGCCCTGACGTCAAGGCTTTAACCCAAACCCCTTTGATTTGGTAGAGGAAGCATTGCCACTGTTGTCACAGTTGCCAGAATTCTGGTGCTTTTTGATTGCTTCCAAACCCTCCCTTCTTTCATCTTTCTCTACTAGAAAGAAGGTCAACACTGGCACCATGAGCATAGATGTACAGCCCCTGAGTTTCATTTCCCTAAATGTGGAAAGAGCAAGGATGGTGCAGCTGGGCTAATTCTGTTTGAGTGACAGGCAGACTTAACTGCAGATTATTTGCTTTTGTGCTTGCAGCTCCAGGAGGACCAAAGTCTGAACTGCTGCTCTGGTCCCTCTAGGGCTGTGTGTGCTTCTGCCCTGAGACCTCTTTGTTGATCTCCATCTTCACCCTGGGGCAGCAAACCCAGCTTATTTGAAAAATTCCTTCAGTAGAACATATGCTGGATTCCAAGAATGTCCCTTGAACTGCAGCTTGCCAGCTGCTGGGGAGGAGCTGCGGAAGAGACCACTCTCTCCATTTGGCCTCTTTCTTATTTTCTTTTTCCAGACTTCACCCCCATCCCCCATTACTGGTCAACACCAGGGATCTGGGTTAGATGGTTATTTGATGTGCTCTGATGTGCTCTTGTGCTCTGTCTCATACTGCACTGATGAAACTCCAGTACTGAAGATGAGTGAAGAGAGCTTCACTTTCCTAACTCCCTCCCTATCTCATACCTTTTCTCTTGTGAGCCCTCATGTCAGGAAAACATATGGTTCCTTTTTACTAGTGTCTTCTAAATAGATGCAAAAAAAGAGAATGCTAAATGCCCTCTTTGAGCTTCCCTCTCATTGCCCTGCCTGAAGCTGAGCCACGCCTGCCCTGCTGCACTCTTGGCACCAGAGACACTGTCTGAGGCTTCAGATCCAGATCACACACCAGAGGTTGCATTCAGAGCATCCGTCTTTTCCCAGAACACGCTCTACCAGGGACATTGTAGAAAGGAAAATGGCTGAAATTTCAGATCAGCTGAGAATAAATCAATGCAGGATCTCCAGGAGGTCTTTTTTACACAGTCGCTCTGCACTAGAAGAGCAAGTGGAGGAGCAGGAGAGTAGTAGCTGGAATTGATCACACCTGATTACTTATTAAAGTTTATAAGGAAAGATGTTGGAGGAGAAAAACAGCAGGAGTACCTTTTATGACTAGTCTAGAAGGGGTTGGGGGAAAAGGGTGAGGGAAATAGCTCAAAATGGACTCCTACTATGTTCTATTACATTATGACCCCATATTTTTTCTCTAGATTTCATCATTAGTTCGTGTATTCCGGGGCAAAGGTGAAACCAAACACTTGTGAGGGATCTGAGGAGAGTCAGGATGCAGACAATAATACATGCACAACTACTACATGAATAAATATTATAAAGAGGCCTCAACTGAACTGCATGTATGAGTTTGCTTCTGCACACCTCTGTACAGACACATGCCTGTGAGGACACACTGTTCCCTCTCTGCATGTGCGAGCATGTGTTTGCACATATACATAAATCTGACATTGGAAGATAAAGATCTTTTTCCATGTGGCAGTGGCAGTGCATGTCATGCACATGTCTAAACACAGCCGCCCCAGAAGTACTGGGTTTTATGCAGAGAGCCTAAAGCAAGTGGGTCCTAAGCAGGACAGCTCCTAAGCTACTGCAGTGTTAGTTAAGAAAAAAACATCTCTTCATAAAACTCAAAATAAGCCCTACATCAAAAACAGTACAAAACAACTCTAAACCCTCAGGCTACTGCAGGATTATACTGTTGTGCAATACATTATCCAGCCTTTAAAGTCATCTTTGACTATCTGCCTGGCGTCATCCAGACAGCCCAGACTCTCAGCTACCTAACACCAAGAAAAAGTTGAGCTTGAAGATGTTCCCAGGAAGGCAGTACATCAAGGTCCAAGCTCTTCCTGCAGGGACAGACCAATGGGATTATATTTGAATTTTTTGTTTTCTATAATAATGGCTCAGCAGAGAATTAGCTGCAACACAACCTGCTGTTGGAGGAAGATCTACTGTTTTTGGTGGCAGGAAGAGAAAAAACAAAGTTACTGGACTCCTGTGAAGGAATCATTGCATCAGAGGCCTGGAAGCAGATAGACTATTCCTTAGCAATAAAGAACTGAGAGACAGTAATTTCCAATAGGTGGATTTGCAGGAAGAGTTTTCTATTTTTTATCTACAGCAGGCACACCAACTTCAGCTTCCAGCTGCTGTTTCTGGTTAGCCAGTCAAGCTTCTAATTGGATATCCTGTTGGACATTATCTGTGGGACACACCAGGGTGGGAGCAGAGGGCCAGGCCTTGCCAACACAGCCGAGCCCTGGCAGCACCCTGCAGTGAGATCCAGGCACAGGGACTACATGCAAAAATTCAGCCAATGCGCCACAGAATCCCCAGTCCACAAGGATCTGCTTATCCCTCCATCTCAGGGCAGCAACACACCCAGCCAGCCTTGCTTGACCCTCCCATATTGGCCAGTCCATGTTGGTTTTACACATGGACACTCTGGACTGCCCATCCTCAGCCCAACCTCTTTTGTGCTTCTAAACAAGCCTGGGAGAGGACAGGATCTCCAGGAAAGATGAAGTGGTGTGAATTAGCTTGTCAGAGGCTTAACCAAAGGACAAGCCAAACCAATGCTATCAGCATAGCTAAAGCCAGCTTCACTTCAAGAGGCAGCTGGACACTTTAGGTGCAAGAAGGTAAGTGTCCTGGGCAGCTCTGCAACACTTCTTTGCTTGACACTAGGAATTCTCAGACAGGAAGTCCATGTGTTGTGGACCTCAAACTCAAGGGATGAAGGTGTTGAGCTGTCACCAGCATCCAGACAGGATCTTCCAGGCAGCAAGAGGAAGTATGAGATGAAGAAAGGATGTTTTTCTGTGGATAAGTGATAAGTGTAGAGGATTTTACTGTTCACTCCAATGACTGAGATGGCACATCTTTTTCCCGCTGATTGTAAAACACATTTGGCCACTTGTTTCCTTGCTTGCCAGCTTCTGCAATGGTGCATTTTGAAATTCTTACTGAGGAAAATTGGCATAACTTTTATTTTCTACATAAGAACAGTAAACACTAAAAGGAGCTCAAAATCAAATTTCCATTAAAGCAAAGGCCACCTCAGGATCAGACAAGTGGCTCCACTCCTGTGTAACAGGCTAGTGCCAGAATGCCTCATCCAGTCAGTCCTGCCAGGAGTTTTCCAGCAATCTCTCCTTGGCCTCGCATCACTATAACCTGAAGACAGATTTCTGTAGTGTAGGAACTAAGGAGTGCAACTACCTCTTAAGAAGTGATGAAGTCCCTGGCCATGTACAACATGTCACTGCTGTTCCTTACAGGGCACAGCTGTGAAAGTGCTTGCACTCAATTTATCTTTCTGTTCCTGGAGATTTACAGGAAAGAAAAAAAAAGCACAGTCTGTGCTTACCAAGGAGCAGTGGAGGTTGTCCTGTGAGCTATGTATTCCTAGAGCTGCAGACACTTGCCTGTACCTGTGTGTGCAGCTGGCCACTACAGAGTCCCTGCGTTGTGACCCTGGGTTCAATCTAACCAATGAGCCAGCTAATCAGTTTGTGTTAACATAAACAAAGGCAATGGCAGTCAGAAAAGACATCAGAAATCAAACCTCAGGAATTGGGGGGGGNATGCTTTCCACTCACTCTTTTAAAATGACATTTTACCTGCTATTAGTTTACTGTATCTCTGGTGCTGCCTTCCCTCACCACAGATGATTCCCTCAAGAACAAAATTAAATTTAAGCTACTAAAGTTGAACCTTTCTGAAGTAAAAAGAATCTTTCAAAATGGATTTTTTTAAAGGTCATTTTGAACTTTATCTGAGCACACATGGAGACGCAGGCCATTCTCCTAAATAAGGCCACCTGACCACCTCCTGTCACTATTACCAGAATAAGAGTATCAATTATATGATGGAGAGAGTGGAAGGTTTTCTGCTCATTTCTTTTATTCCTCTTCTAATTTTTGGAGATTTTAATGCTGTTCATTTTTATAGCTGCTTTTTCACTTTCCACTTTCTTTAATAACCCATAGGAAAGTCATAAACTTATGCTGCAGTAAGACATCCTGATTTTGACCCAAAGCGAGACAGACTACACTTCCTGCTCTCATGGGATCAAGCTGCATTCTCAAGCATGGCTCTGTCTGCTCCTCACCCTTAGCATGTCCTGCCACACTGGATGGTGTCAGAGTAGTCCATCCTTCCCCTTGATATCTTTTCCTCTTCCAGAAATTCAGCTTTAAAAATTAAATAAATATAACCTATTACTGTGTTTCTAAGCACATGTTTAGCTTCAAGCATCAGAAAAATCATGAGCTTCTTTTGTGAGTTTATGCATCACTGGGAATTGGTACAGTCTGTGGCACCAAACCCCTGCTCTAGAGGGAGCTCAGGGCTGTACAGTATTTATCCCAGCAGTGTCCCCATTTCCCAGAGAAACCTTCACCACTGACCTGAGGATCTAGAAATAATTAACATTATCTTCAACATTATCTTGACAGCAAAGGCTGGCATGGGGAGATGGCTTTTCACTGCCAGGCTCCAGTCAGAACAAACACAGACTTTTTAAAGCATGGATTTCATTTCCCGATGTGTTAGATCCACCTCCCTACTGTCAGCTGAAGGTAAGGGGGGTTGCACACAGCTTGCTGTGTGATGAGCCCTGCAGCAGTGCTCTGAAAACACTGCATGTTATTTACTGTACTCAGTTCTCTCCAATCATGATTCAAACAAGGCCATATTTATTGAAGAGACACTTGAAAGTGTCCCATGGCATGCTCTGTGTGAATGTGGACTTCCCTTAAATGGAATTTCAGCACTCCACCTCTTCCTGCAGTGACATTGGTGTCCCACTTCACAGCTGCCTGGTCTCTTTGAACAGGCTTCCCTTTAACAACATTCAAATATTTAATTTGCCAAGTGCTGTGGGAATCCCAAAGGTTTGGAAGAACTATCTATTATAAATGACAAAACATGACATTATTATAGGTAGCCTGCCTACTCGATGTCATCTGTGTTCTATGCTGCTCTTTTAATGAGGCTGTCTTTCAAATCCTGAACAGAAGAGAAAAAGATCCTGATGCCAGCACTTCCCAGGTACTCTAAAAATTAAAACAACCAAGTCCTTACAATATGAAAAAGCCTGCTTTCTAAACCCTAAAACCCTCATGTTCAGAGAAATTGCTTTTAATATTCTGTTATTTAGTTGTACAGGTATTCAGGAGGAGGTTGCTCCCAGCCACCCAGTGCAATTCAGCAAGTGTTCCCCTGAAACCTAACCACACAGTGCCCTCTGCTGCAGTTTTCTCAGACATATTAAAAGAAATAAAAAAGAATGAAACAAGGAAAAAAAAAAAAAAAAAAAAAAAAAAACCCACAACAAAAACCCCAGCCATGCTTTGCAGCCTATCCTCTGCCTCAAATTGAGATAAGCAGATGGTTTGTTAGTACTTGTCAATGACTCAGTAACATCCAGAGTACTACATAAAACACTTAGCCAGAGAAAAGTCAAAATAACAAGATGAATTCCATACAAAGGACACTGAAAGCAATTGAAAAATCAGGCAGGGAATGCAGGGAAGGCAGTGCTCCTGCCTTAGCCTGGCTGGTCCTTCTCTCCAAGCAGAACTCCAAACCCAGTGATTTAAGCTAAATAACTAGCTTCTATACTCTCACTGCTTTGTTCTTCCCACCATCTTCAATCCCATCCCAAATCCTCCAAACACTCACAAAGCTGTGTGAACAAGCCAAGGCCATGGAAGATGCAAGAGCAAAGCCCAAGCTGCTTTCACAGTCCTGATGCTGGGTAACTGCACCACATGGAGCCAGCTCAGCTCCTGCTGAGCACCTTCTCAGGGGAGAAGGATGATCTGGGAATAAGTAATTTCTGTCATCTTGCTCTTGATTTTGACAGCAGTGCCAGCAGTTGACATTCCAGGGAACAGGGATCTTTGTGAATACCACAGAAAAGAAGGACAAACACAAAACAGCCTTGGGAAACTCAAGGCCAACAAAGCACTTCAGCAATTCTTACTTTGAGCTACTATCACTTCAGGCTCAGTTAATTAAAATCAATAACTGCATTTGTTTTGGTTTGGAGTTTAGGCCTTCACTGAACAATACTAAGGCTTTTGTTCACATATTCACCAATTATAGAGTCAATAATTTTAAATTAGCTAGACATACAGTGAATATTGTCTTGGTAATGTAAGGCACCTCTGAACACTGGGAATCAGGGAATGCACAGGCATTAGGGTTTTAAAGCAGCACCTTGCTAGTGCTGCGGATGAAGAACAAAAACATTTCAGATACTCCATAAGACTATGTTCAGACCCTGTCACATACCCAAACACCAGTGTTTGGGAACATTTCATTCTGATTTCTGGGTTAACCTGGTAGAAGAATACGGTCCACCTGTAAACTGTATCAAGAATGAACGAGACAATCTCTAAAGACCCGAGGGTTGAGTCTTGCCACCAAAGCCCTGAAAACTCAACTGGCTCTAAAACTGTACTACTAAGAAATGATGAGTTTGTTGTACAGTTGGCCTGACACTCAAGATTTTCAGACCCATGTTTCCAAACTATTGTTTGCATGAGGAGCTTAAAAAGATGATAAAGTTTCTTTCCCCATCAGTCTCTTTAGCAAAATAGAAAAATTGAGAGACTTTTAAAATCATGAGATTTGACAGCAGTCTGGGTTTGTGCCTGAGATGTCCTGTTCAGCAACACCAAGAAATTTATTTGAGAACAAATAAACGTTTATTTGAACCTTTCCTGAAATTTGAGCTTCATCCATCTCTAAATCTTTAGAAAACACCAGTCTGTTAAGTCTTCTCCTTTCCACAATACCTTCTCCTGTGCTTCCTGTATCTTCCTGGGTCCCAGCCAGGCCTGGAAGCACCAAATAATCACAAGGAAGATTGCTCCTGGAGATCACCACCCAGGAGCAGAAAAATATTGTGAGCTGCTTGGGTGGGCCTGTTTTTACTGGAGGAATCACCTTACTGAGCAGATGTGAAACCTTGAATGGAGCCAGAAATTCAGCCAACAGCTTATCAGCACCAGTTATTATGAAAACCAATTAATTCCACTGAAGCAGAAAAAATCCTAAAAGGATGGCTTCTTTTGACACATGGAATCAGCAACATTATTCTGATCAGCAGGGAGCAGAACATGTGTGAACCAAAATACACAAAGGGCAGAGTTCTTAACTCCAAAGATTCAGAAATGTCCAACCTGCTTGTCCACAGAATGGAAGACAAAACTGAGGGGGAGACTACAAACTATATGGGAATCTACATATAGAGAAAGATCTCTCTGACACAGCTACCCCAAGGGTGAAAAGCTGGGAGAATCTCAGTTCAGCACAGTATTTAATTACCTAAAGGAAAAAGCATGTAAATAGACTTTAAGAGACACACTTGGTAATAAATCTATGACAAAAGGCAATGTAGAAATCTGTGCTTTTGGATTTATTATCTAACCTTCCTGCTGAGCATTCCCATGCAGCTGCAGGATTAAATAAATTGCACTAGCTAAAGAAACTGTAGGAAACATTTGAATATTCTGTGTTCTAAAATATTAACCTGTGATAGTTTTGACCATCTCTCTCTCAAGTGGAGAATGGCACAGTGGGCAGATGAAGACACTAGGAATTTCTCTGGAAGAGAAGACTGCAAAAGGAAGTAGACTCCAGCCAAGACCCCTGCATTGCAAGTGCAAGAGTTGTCTTGCTAAAACTGATTAGAACTAAAAAACCCAAACCACAAAACAACCTTCATTAAAATACTCTTCTGGGAAATGTGCAGTATATGACTACTTAAAGGAACTGGTTTTGCTTAGAAATACAGCCAAGTTCCCATATTTCTGAAAGATTAAGGACTTTTTTTGTCCTTTATGTCTGCATTTCTTTTATTTTCCTTTCTCCTTTAAAAAGCCTTCATAAGAATACCAGAAAGGAAAGGTGACTTTAGTGCATGGCAGATGGACACCATGCTGTTCATTAAAGCAGATAAATAAAGGGCTTATCTTGTAAAGCAGCTGAGCACCAGAACTTTTTCTATCGGCTATAGAAAAGCTTCTGGCTTGCAGCACTTAACACAACTGAACTGTGGAGGCCATTATTCCACAGGTTTACATCCAGCCTGAGTCTCTCTCACTTCCTTAATGCTTCAGCAGGGCAAAGGGAGACCCTGGTCTGCACAAATCCTTGGAGCCTCACTGCTTTCCCTTACACTGCAGCCACCTGAGGAAGAAGGCCTGGCACTCTCTAAAGTACTATTTATTGTAAAATAATATCTTTTTGATGATGGAACCTCATCAGCAAACTCTGTGTCCTATGTCTATAGGAGGACACATTCTCTGAGGCTAAGTGTTGGCAATCTAATTAAGGCACGTTCAGAAAAACTCATGCTCACCTCAGAACTTCATCATAATGATACTATATAAAAACTAAAACACTTGTTTTAGTTTTTATATAGTATCATTCAATGTTCAAGGGGCATTAACCATACCTTTTAGACTAAAAGTATGACAGGTAAGATTAGATGAGACACATTCAGCAGACCACCAGAGGCAGACTTTGAAACAGAGGACAACCAACATCATGTTTGCAGAAAAGCAGATACACAGTCATATCTCACTTGGACAAATTAGCAGATGGTTTGCAAAACCAGGAAAGTGAACTTGAAGCACTCACTCTGTCGTTGACAACTTCACAAGCTTGAGTTTTACATAGAAAAAATTACATGTGTATATCTCTAGCAGATGAAGGTCCTAACTCTACCATTGATTATTTCCTTTTAACTGCCTTGCTTCTGATACCCTTTAAAAAGGAGCACAATAGCATATCCCTATTTCTTCAAGATCTTGAAGAAAAATTATTCCTGGTGGGTCTTGAGCTCCCCTCATCGACTTCTCACTAGCTGCTAATATCCAGGCATCTCATTCCACCACTCGGCCACTGTCCAGACAAGTTTTTCTGGGTGGGATGTTGAATTTTTACAACAATGAAGATGTGATTGCCCTCTGCTGTATGTATGCTCTCTGTATTTTAGTTGTACCACTGCTAACAGAAGTTATTGCTCTGCCTGACCGTTCCTGGAGAGTGCTGCTACTCAGCTGAAGAGCTTATTTTCCTCTTTTTTTCATTTTTTTCCTAAGCTCCTCCCCCTTTTTCCCTGGCCAGTCTTGTGTGATCTGAGAGACTTTCCTTATCTCAGCCTGGAACCCAGGGTTACTACATGCTGTGGATTATGTTTGCCATCAGCACTCCAATGAGCTGGCTTAATGTACTTAATTGTGGGGACTGACAGTGGTCAGAAAATAGATTTTTAGGCTCCAGGCACTGGCTTGAAGCCTGTGAGAAAGCTAAGCACATAACACTCTCAACAATTCAATGTAGATAGTTTATTCCTGACACCTGGTGTTTTCCAACTTGCTTACTAGTAAAGATGGTTACAAGAAGGTGTTGTTCCAAATGACCAATCAAATGCATTGCACTGTAACACTGTATAAAGGATCTTTCTCTCAATAAATTTTTCGCTACAATGCCGTCAGAAAAAAGCTTGGAGTCTTCTACCCTTATATGAGCCATCCAGAATCATAATGATACTTAATGGTGCCAGAAGACTTTTGTTATCATTTGCCTTGAACACTAATCCAAAAAGTGTGAACTTCAGGCCATCCACATGTCACCCAAAAGGCTGGAAAACAAGTCAGCTTGTCAACAGCCTCCAACATGGCTCAGGCTCCACTGACTCGCCATTGTTGGTGTTGACAAAGGACGTAGCCATGTTCATGGCTAAGGACTTTGGCTGTTGCCTGGCTTATGACCAATTTTAACAGTAATCCAATGAGAAACACTTTTTTTTTTTTTTTCTGAACAAATTACCAGCATCTCTTTTCTTCCTTCTACCCATGAAATACTTAGAGCTTTGGGGAGATCTGGAGCTCCTTCTCCAAAACAGGAAATGCAGTTCTAAAATGCAGCACCCTTTTTCATCTCCTGATGCAGATAGGTGAAGTTCTCAGAAGACCAATGAAGGCACTGGAATAAAGTGAGAAATTCTGAGGCCACAGTTGAGGCCTTTTGTCACCTTCTTGGTCCTTAAGGTACATTCTCTACTATTTCTTATCAAAATATATAAAAAAGGGCGGGAGCAACCTTAGAGGATAGCACTTCATAGCAAGATCCTCAATGGAATATAAAGATGGAGATAGGTCATGCTCTTTCTTTTCTTGGCCTGTGACATGAGGCTATGTCAGGGAACAAAGAGATATGGCTGGAGGGAGCTCTCTGATTATTCTTTGCTGTTAAACTGACTGCCTTCAGCAGTATCAAGGCTCATGGCTATCTGACTGCACACAAGGAATGGGAGCAAGCCCAGGTGACAACTTGGTTTTATATGAAAGAATGACTAAAGATTTTCACATATTCAATATTTTCTTGTAAACAACTTAATTTAGAAATGCTTCCAGCGTCTGCTCTCTGCATGAACTTGTCTTTTGGAGCATTTCCTTTATGGCAGAGATTGTTTTTCAGAATGGTGTGTAGCTTTATTCTTTCAAATATGAGATCAGATCTTTATAATGCCAAGAGCCCTCTAGTCCTGTACAAGAGCTGAGCAAATTATGCATATTCTATTCTATTCTATTCTATTCTATTCTATTCTGTTCTGTTCTGTTCTGTTCTGTTCTGTTCTATTCTGTTCATAAACCTCCCCTACCAGTTTCTACCTCAATGACTTCACATAGCACACAATGCTACATTATTATGAATTATTTTTTGTGGTTGGTTTATTACTAATCCTCAGACTAAGCTGAGTAATGCCTAGGAGAGAACTGTCATAATGACACAGCTTATATTACAGAAAGAAGACCAAGGCCTTTCATGTGGAAGGTGGGGAAGCTTATCCTCACCCGGTAAGCACTTTGTACAGCTGCTGACTGGCCTGCAGGGAGCCACAGTTCAAGCAAGCATGTTTAAACCTTTATTAAACAAGTCTCTCACACTCCTGTCCTTAAAACAATTTCCTGATCCTTTCCACAAGTCACTTGCCCCTTCTTCAAAATCTCTTCTTGAAAACCAATTCATTTATAAATGTTACACTTTTCCTGTTTCAAATAATTTGACATAATCTCTTAGTGAGTGGAATGGTTGCCCAAAAAATTGTAGAACCTTTTACATCTCTCCCCAGCACCCCAGCACACCTGAAGAGTAAGATCCTGAGAGCTGAGTATGATCCGGTATTCTGTGGGAGAAAAAAATTCTCAGAACAGAAGACAGATTCAGGGTGTTACCTGTTAACAACAATCAGAGCCATTATTGGGGTACAGAGACAGGACACTAATGTGGCAGTCCATTCATCTCTAGAACTGAGCAATAATTTCTCTCTTTTTCTCCAGAGTTCAATCCTTTCCTTTTCTGTCAACCACCTACAGTGACTCAAAGCAAAGCTAAGCAAGAAACTGCCATCATAGTGATTCCAGACTACCCCTTTGTGTTGCAAGTTGACACTGTCCCCCTCATGCATTTTCCATAGAATCATATAATTACAGAATGGTTTAGGTTGGAAGGGACCTTTAAGGAGCATCTACTCCAATCCCCTGAAATGAGCAGGGTCATCTTTAACTAGGTCATATTGATCAGAGATCTATCCAACCTGGACTGGAATGTTTTCAGGGATGTGACATCTACGACTTCTCTGGGCAACCTGGTCCAATGGTTCACCACCCTCATTGTAAAAAAAATTCTTCCTTATATCTAATCTGAATCTACCCTCTTTTAGTTTAAAACCACTACCCCATTCTTGCTCTAAGGTAATAGTGGTAATAACAACCAACAACAGAGGGTGTGGAGCAGAAAATAAACCCTCAAGTGATTTAATTTGCCTTGGACATTTATTCCTCATGGGACTTAGCACATAGCCATCGGTGTTGAGCATGCCAACAGAAAAAGATCTTTTGAATATTTATTCCTTTCTTAGACCTTTCCAGAGCTGATGAATGTTTATATTGAAGAAAACAGACCAAATTTAATATGAAAGCTTATCAACCTTCAGACAGCGGCACAAACCTTTGAGCTTGGGATATTAATTCCTGGAACAATAGCAAAGGCAGCATTGTTTCTCACAAGATAAAAGGAGTTTGAGAAGGACGGGGAACAATTAGCCAAAGCCAGGAACCAAACAAGCAGTTTTGTTTGAACCATGAACAAAATACAGTGGGTAGTTCTGGCCCATGCATGTTATGTCAAACCTCAGTTGCTGCAGGTACTGTATCCACTTTCCTACATGCTGATATTGAAATAAAAGGCTGCAAAACTTAGATTTGTTTTTTTCTGTGGGGAGTGTAGAAAGTGTTAGTCTAGAATTCCTTCATTGCCAACATTCAAATAAATACAATATACATTTTTTTCAAGCTCACTGGGTAGTGAACATCATAGGTACACATGATCCAAAACGGAATTAAGCAAG
Source organism: Hylia prasina (assembly GCA_013397195.1). NCBI lineage: Eukaryota > Metazoa > Chordata > Aves > Passeriformes > Sylviidae > Hylia > Hylia prasina. The sequence goes on from VYXD01006428.1 coordinate 625,140, forward strand.
TTAATTCAGTTGTCTTCCACCAGGCTCATTTTCATCACTGGTGGCATTACAGCTATTATGTGTGGTTATTTTTAGCATTAGTAAATAGCAGTAGGACAGGTCTGTAAGCAGGTGTGGGAGGGAGCAATAGACATCATTACCTGCGTTGTTAAAATCTCCTTATTGAATCTTATGAAATCACTACATGCTTTCATAAGAAAGCAACTCCTGTCACTCAGAAGCTCACAGGGTTTGATTTAGCGAAGTTCTTAGATGTTAAACCAGGACAACCCCTTCTGACTGCTCCCAGAAAGCTGTTCCCGCAATGGGCACACACCGGGCCGCTCGGCGGGGAGCTGACCGAGTTCTCGGGGCCTTGGCTCGCCACCTCCAGTGCCCAGCCCAAGCCCTCGGACGCAGGGCAGTAACCAGGCAGGGCTGCTCCCGCTCCCTGCGCTCACACGGGCTCTTTCCATGCCTCTGCCCAAGGGGACAAGGGCCCCTTCCACCCTTCAGCCCTAGCAATTACTAGCGCTGGTGGGAACAGAGCAGTCCATCTCATCAAGAGCGATGTAATAAGCAGTACCAGCATGCCTTTCCTTTACCCCGGAAAGTGTAAGAAAATGAAAGTTTTTCTGCTCTCTTGGCTAATAATCCATTTTATTATAGGAGGAGCTCCACTTGTACCCGTTCTCCTCCCTGTGCAGGAGACCTAAGGGGCAGCTGGAGGCAGATGGGGGAAGCAGCTTTCCCCCCATACTTCGCACTAACGTAGAGGGCACCGAAGGCGGGTCAAACCCCACCGCCCCGAGACACGGGCCGATCGCTCTGGGCCGGGGCAACTGCCGCCAGCTCGGGTCCGTGCGGTCCGTGACGGGCCAAAGAATAACCCCCGCACCACACTCCGCTCCGGCCGTCCGCCCAGCACTATCCGCCCTCCCTGCCCTGGCCGAGCGGGGGCTAAAGCGGCCCCGCCCGGCACCCCCTGGGCCTCGCCCGGCACCGCCCTCTCGCCGCTCATGCGCGCTCTCGCCGGCCTCCTGTTGGCTCGCTTCACGTCCTCTCGCGGAGGGGAGAGAGACATAAATAACGCTAGTTTATCCTTCTCTGCGTAGCCTTAAGGTAGATAGTGACATTTTCCCCTGTGGCATAAAAGATTTTTTTATTATTATTTTGCAACGCTTCATAGTGCTTGTGGCTGAAATGCAGGGCAGAGAGCCCTCCTTGCCAAGTTGTTCCCCCTCGCTCCCTCCGAATAAGTCGGCCCTCCTCGTCACGCTGCCCGCTGCGGAAGGGGCGGGCGCGGC
>VYXD01006428.1:626468-672812 GCA_013397195.1 Hylia prasina
GCGCAGGTGCCGCCATGGCGCCGCCGCCGGGACAGACCCGGCTCCCCGACTGGGACGGGTTGAAACTCCGCGTGAGGACCCTCATCGCCTCCCACCGCGTCATGATCTTCAGCAAGAGTTACTGCCCCTACTGCAACAAGGTGAGGCGGCGGCGGTGGTGAGAACACGCTCGGCGCCATCCCCCGCGGGCCCTCCCCTAGAGGGATAGATACATGGGCAGACCTGTGCCCCGAGGGCGTCCGCCCGGCCCGGCCAGGGCGCAGGGAAGCGGGGCTGAGGTGTGGGGATGCGGCTGCTGCTACCGGGGCTTGGAGCGTGCAGAAGTGGCGCTGTATCTATCCTGCTCCAGCACCACGTGCTAGCCATGGAAAACGATTTACCAGGCTTGAAACCAGGCGAAGATCCGTGGCGTTCGTGATAATTCTTTCCCTTTGCTACGCTGGGAGATGTGTGGCGAGTTCTGCACAGTGTGCTTGTTCCTCAGCTCTACAGTTGCTCGAAGCTCAGGGTGCTGGCTGTGTTCCTTTCTCGCTGGCAATTTGGGTACCACACTGGTGTTCAGCTTGGACAAAGCTGCTTTTCACCAGACGGATTAGTTAAGTTTTCTGCCCTTTCTAAGTCTGAGGAAGGTTGACTCTGTAGCGAGTGCGTATGTTCTAAATCCTGGTCTCAGAATACGTTAAAAGAAGAGAAAAACACTTTTGGTTAATTGTGATGTTTAGAGAAAAATATCTTTATAGCCCTGATTGTGCATTGGTGTCACAGGCTGGCTATAACTAGGAAGCCAGACTTATTAAAAAACTCTGGGTCTTCATGAGACTTTTATGATACCAACACACTGGTTATAGTCCACACAGGATCTGAGGGTTTGTAAGCCTTGGGTTTCCTGGATAATATACAAAAGTATGTTATGAAATTTTATTTGAACCTCACACTACCATATTTGATATGGCCGTGGTGGAAGAACACAGTTGGAACTGTTGGATCAAGTCCTGGTGTTCCTCAGCAGAACTGATAACCAGGAAAATACTCAGAAGCCTCACTCCCACTTCAAGGTTAGGCTTAGGTCTGGGAACTCTGTGGAGGGAAGAGATATTATGGCCCCCTTGCAGAAAACGTAGCTGAATATATCCTACCTTACTTGCAACTTAATTGAGGTTTTGAAAAAGGAAACTTCTGTGTTTGGGAGGATCAACCAAACCAATGTCTTTTGTCTAAGAACCTTTTGGCAGATGGTAGAGCATAGTATGTAGCTCAAATCTTACTTAACCACTTATTTGAAGTTTCAATAAATGAAGAGTTGGAGTCTTGCTCCAGTCTAGTCCAGTTGACAAAAGTGTTATCTTCTGCTGAGGAGAAATCATTTTTTGATGACTTCTGCAAATGCAATTGAGAAATACTTAGTCATGCTTGTCAGTGTTGCCCTGTGTGCTTTTAGTGCTTGTGATTGTAAATGCTGATACTCATGGCACTCAGTTCAGTGAGATCACATGGTGGCACAGTAACTTTTTAAACCTTTGCCTTTTTCCTTCATCTGTTTATGGTGTTGCAGAGGCTCTAGACTAAGACAAGAAGGGGAGAAAAGACTTGATCGTAGTCCAGTAATTAAATTCCAGATTGTTCTTTCCTGTGTTTGTTATTAGTTTCTCCATGAGGCAGATTGCTTGCTTCAGGGAAGCAATCAGATATGAGGAATATTATCTTTATTGTCTTGCAAAGGGGAAGAATGAATACAGGGAGTAGGAGGGCCCTTTGTCGTGGCCCTTTCTAGGAGGGGGAGTTGAAAAAAACGCTGCATGAATTTTTGTGAAGAAACAGGTCATAAATAGGGCTGGAGGAAGAAGAGGTGACTGCTCTGGTAGGGAGATTTTCTTGGGTTATTTTTCTGCTTGGAACAGAAAGGTAATATAACAAAGAAAATGGAGAGAAGGGATATAGATTGCAGACGGAGAATTAGAGGAAGAAAGTTTATGGAAGAAGGAAGCCTCCCGTGAGACATCAAGTGATAAAACAGAAGAGTATCTGTTTTTAAGGGTATTAACAATCCTTCCTACCAAAGAGTTAGAAATTAGTAAAAGGAATGGGAAAACAATGGGTGAGGCAGGATTCTTGTTAGCTGATCAAGTCTATAGAATTAATGAAGTGGATATAATTTGAAAGTGTAGTTACAGCTTGAGTACTTAAACTGTAATCATATAGTTCTGAGTTCTTAGACAGATAAGAATAGTGTGCATTGTATTGTCTTTTACTGGGGATGGTTGTTAGCAATGTGCTTCTGGTAGGATTAATTGGAAAACTAAAGATGTTTAGTGCTCATGCTGTGAAAGGACCTAATTGGGAGCTGGAAAAAATTCTCTATTTCAAGTGGAGGTAGCCATGCTAGAAGAAAATTGAAATTGCACTTTTCCTCAGAAACAAAACTGCAAATAACTTCCCTAAGCGAATTAAGTAGGTAATTGTATTCAGGTTAGCTAATAGCATGACTTGGCAATTGTGCTGTTGTTCTTCTGCAAATGCAATTTGTTGTTCGACTGCTTTAACAGGGCAGTGGTGGAGAGGGGGTGGTGGTAGAATTACTTCCTTGTCATAACTTAACTTGGCTGTTTCTTCAATTTCTTAGCATCCAGAGAAGATAATAAGTAAGACAGAAATATGTAAAGAAAATGTAGTTTTTTAGCATGAAAAAAATGGCAAGGCTGAACACTTTAATATGTTGAAATTTTAAGAGCAACAGCTGTGATTGCATAGAAGTTACTGGTTATTTTAGTTATATTTTTTGCTATTAGAGATTACATTCTCTGTCCTCAGGGGGTTCTGGCCAATTCAGCTGTAGCTATTATGGAGTGTTAGCTGATACTTGAAAAAGCAGACCTAGGACATACCATTTTTATTTTATGGTATGAAGCTTATTTCAAACCTGCTTAGCTACCCTGGTGACAGAAAGAGTCTCTGGGAAGACTTTCCTAGAGTTATACCAATTTCTTGGTTTCAGAGGAATTAGCTCTTGTTTAATAATACATGGCGGTGTTTCTAGTCCATCACTTTTTGTGAAAACTGAAAGGGTTTAGTAGGTAACTGAGGCCATTGCACTGGTGAGAAGGGAGGTAAATGGCTGTATCAGTTACCCTGCAGCCTTGTATAGTGTCCCAGACATTTGGAGAAATTATAGTTTTGGCTTTGGGCTATAAGGAAGAAAATCTCCCAGTGTACCACTGAAGTTTCCAGCAGAGTCTGTGTGACACAGGAGTTTCTTGACCTGAGTCTGTATTAGTTTTATTGAGTTCAAAGTTTTCAGTGGATCTTCTTTTTCATTAGTTGGTCTAATAACTCCTTTGATCTCATTTTAATATTGGCTTTTACAATGCCAGGTCGCAGTAACATTTCTGGTTGTGTTCCATAGGGAGGTTTACTTCCTTTTCATTTCAAAATTGTTTTCTGGTAAATGCAGTTATTGCTGAGTGCTCCAGTGAGTATTTCTGAGAAATCATTTCCTGTTCAGCTTATCTAGATGTTACTCATAATTAGTGTGTTATCTTTCTACTCCTCCTAATCACTTCCTTCTCCAAACCAAAGTAATCTATTACCTCTTGCCTGCATTGAAGATTTTGTAACTGCTCATGTGCTTGCTGTGATGCTTTGATTTTCATTAGCACAACACGAGTATGTTTTGTTCGTAAGTGTAAAGTCCAATAGTTACTTCTAATTAGGATGCTGACATTTGTCTGATTTTTGTTCTTTCTACTGAGTATCTTCAGTAGAGAATAAAGGTGGTCTAAATATCTTAAATCTGTCCTTTCTTGATTGTAATCTTTCTTGGTTTAGTAGTGTTCTGTCCTGTCCTCCCTCCTGCCAGCTGCTGTTGAAATGTCTTCCAGTTTTTTAGAAAAAGAAAACTAAAACTAATGAACACTTGCCTGTTGCCAGTAACAGGCTGCTCTAAACCAGCAGCCAAGCAGCTAATTTTCTGATTTGCCTCTGCATTCTTAACACTTTCTAGTAGCAATCTCTTTAAGCTTTGCTTTGTAGATCCTTCATGGCATTTAGCAGATGCAGAGCAGGAGGCCTGGAGTGGTTCCACTGCTGTTTCCCTTTCATTCTGCCTGTAGCCATAATCATTCCAGGAGGCAATCCTGAAGGTAATGGTGAGCTTAAGACAAAAAATGTCGAGGATCATCTAGAAGGTGAGAGGACTGGAGTATCACACACGCTAAATGTGTGAAGGAGGAGCTCATTTTGTTGAACTCTGATAAGGCTGACCAGGGGTTTTAGTTGCTGCCTTCAGCTGACAAGTGGGAAGACAAGCAAACTGTTGAGTTGCAGAGTGAAAGGAGAAGAACCAACGTAAGTTGCAGTTACAGACATGCCAGTGGGATAAAGTGGAAGTTCTTTACTGTGAGGATGGTCAAACATTGAGCCAGCCCAGGGAAGTTCTTGTGTCTCTGTCCTTGTGGATGTTCCAAGTGAGAGGACAGTGCTTGAGCAAGTCATCAGCCTTCACACCTGGCTCTGCTTTGAGCAGGGAGTTCATGCAGATGACCTGAAAAGGTCCCTTAGAACTTCCACTATTCTAAAACTGTAGAACCAATACAATGAATTAAGAGGCAGTGCTTTTTTTTAATATTATGGCTGATATAATATGGTTTGAAATAAGCTTCATACCATAAAATAATAATGATATAGTAAGAAATTTACTTTGTAGCTGGTACAGAATACAAAATCTTCTTGTTTGCATAAAGCTGAAACTATCAGAAAACACTGAACTACTCAGTATTCAGCATAGTAACAGTGTGAATCACAGCAATATTTAAAGCATTTTATTCCTCATGTGTTAGACATCTTTAAACTTACTAGATGTGATTCAACATACTTCTTAATGAAGTTCTGTCAATAAATTTGAGGTTCTTCAGAAAGCTGTTTGAAAAATGTTCAGACCATGCTGGCAAGTGAGCCCATCCCATAGGATTCAGTGATTCTTGCTAGAGCTGTTTTCACATGCCAGTTTAACAAAAAATGTTACTGTAGAAGTCTTGTTCCTGAAGGGCTGCTTGATTTGATCAGGTAATGGTACACTTTGTCCATCCAGAACTGAGGTTAAAAAAACACCCAGCTGAGCGCTGGGTACATTTGGAAAGCGTTACTTCCTTCTGCAGCTTTTTATAATGTCCTTTTTTTAGTTATTATTTCCTTGTCAGCGTTTTGTTTTGCATATTATCCTCTACTCCTTTTTTTCCTTTCTTTTTTTTTCTTAGTATTACCAAGGAGCCTTGCTGCTGCTTTATCTCTCTTCTTTGTATTTTTATATGGCTGTCACTTCCATGGTTTTTGGTATGTCAGGTGGAGAAGTCAGCAGCTAAGCAAATTGTATCTAGAAGCTTTTTCTTAAGTCAGTGGGACTTGTATTGGAAGGTTAAATGCTCTGGCTTTAAAGTGAGGAACACACAAAACATAGAAGTGCCAAACTACCAAAGCTGTGTGGAGCCTGTGCCTCCAAGCACAGTAACTGAGCCTTAGAGGTCACCTATGTGTGTCCAGCAGTAAAGTTTTACTCTGAGCTGAGAAACCTTTGCACTGCCATGGTGTCTGTTGCTGTTGCAGGTGAAGGAACTCTTCAACTCCATGCGTGTGGAGTACTATGCTCTGGAACTGGATGTAACTGGTGAGTAGGAGAAAAAAAAAAAGTATCAGATGCTGCTGCTTAATGTAACTAAAAAATGAGTGATTCTGCATGATTCCTTAAGCTGTCTTGAGCTAATTGGGGGATATGTGAAACAAGTAAAATACATTTTAATATATGCAGAGATAAAGGCAATTAGGCTTCAATGTGGATTTTATCCAGGATGTGTTTTTAATATAACTGAAGGCTTTGACTGTAAAAATCATCAGAATGTGAGATCTGATTTCTCTCCAAGGAGCTATGACTTCTGGGGGAAAAGCCTGTGATTTTCCTACTCCTTGTTCTTTTGTGGCTTCTGATGAATTGTTAATGTTTGACTTGGTATATGGGTGACCTTCTTTGGGAAAGATGCTTAGTCACTGGAAGGAAGGGTAAATTCCAGTAAGTTGGCTGCTGCTAGTTTCAGTTGTTTTTTTTTCTTAAAGTCCAAGCTGGTTTAGTTTTAGGACATATGCGCTGCCTTATGTGTATATGGACATAATGCATGTAGCTTCTAATGTAATTTTAGGAACAAAGTTTCTTATATGACTCTTACTAAGCTTTTAAATGCACTTTTGGTAAGCTGTTCAGTTGTCTATTATTAATTTTTTTTCTGTACAAAACTTAAGTTTACAATGCTTTTTTTAAAGTTCTAATGCCTTTTTGAAATTGTTGGGGTTTTTTTGCCTAAGCCGTGTTTGGGAGAAATGTAGCTATTTACTCATCTCTTCTTAGTTACTTCTTAATCAAGTTGTCATACTATGAATTAATTATAGCCCAAGATATGTAAAGTACAATGCACAGCCTTTTTTTCCCTGAATTTAGTTATAATTAATAATATATTTCCCTTGCAGTTGCTCTGATTACTGATGCTAAATAGATACAAAAAAATTTTAGTCAAAGTGATTACTGTAAATTCCCATTCCCGCATTTACTGCTGAGAGATCCAAATTGAGCCTGTGTGTAGGTGCTGATGATTCAAGGTGACAGGTCAGGTCAAGCAATGATAATTTTAAAACTAGAAAGTTTCTGACATTGTGGTGGGTAGAAAAAGTAGGAAGGTAGCTTTAGGGTAAGTAGCAAAGCATGTTCATACTTCCCTTGCCCATCATCTCATAATGCAAAGCTGCCGGGCCAAATTATGTGCCTGTGCACAGAATGTACTCCAAAATAAGACAGTTCTCATGAAAGAAAAGATGTCTGTGTGATCTTCTGTGATAGCTGGAAAAGAATTTTTGTGTTGTACCAAATGTGATACTGTCAGAGACAGATGAAAATCCTTGAAATACAATAGCTCAACTCTTACTACTTCAGTGTTACTCCCATTCTATGGAATAGTGACTTGGAAAACCAATTTAATTTCTGTGTTTAAGCCTGCTCCTTTGATAAGTAGTTTCTGAAGACTTGCTTATGTCCAGGAAACATGTAAATTAAATGCTTTTAATAAAATTGATGTCTTGGCAGGCCTACAGCATATCACAGTCCAAACCTTTAATACTTCAGGTGTTCTAAAAGCTCTCTTCCTGAAATCTGTTTATAATGTACACATCTTTTTTTATTCTTAGATGATGGAGCCAGTATTCAACAAGTATTGGCAGAGCTGACCAACCAGAGGACAGTGCCTAATGTATTTGTGAATGGAACTCACATTGGTGGCTGTGATGCAACCTATCAGGTGACTTGGCTTTAAAAATCAGCTGGAAGTAGACAAGACTGAGTGAATTTGCCATTTGATTGTAGTTAAATTTTGTGTGACACAATAGACTGGGAGATGTAGGTCAGAGGAGGCAATGTTACCAGTTATTTGCTCAGAAATGTGTGCTAATTTGATTATTTCTTTTTATCTCCCAGGCTTATCAGGATGGATCTCTGCAGAAACTCCTTGGGGACAACCAAATTACAGAACCCTATGAATATGATCTCATTATTATTGGTGGTGGCTCAGGTGGACTTGCATGTTCTAAGGTATGATGTGAAAATGGCATTAAAGGACAGGTGGTATGTAAAACTTCTTCAAAAGTTAATCTCTCTATTAATTATGTTGGTATAAAACAGTCTATATTTTGATTACTATTACTGTTCAGCTTGTTAGTTAATGAACCAATAGTGGGCTAGTGATATGCTCACTCGGGATAATGGTTTAAGGGACCAGTTTCTAGCCAAAGTCTGTTCAGCTCTTGATCCTAATAACAGGTTTTAGTTTTCTGGCTGAAGGTGGAACCAAATGTTTTTTAACTATCTCTTCTGCATGTGTAATACACAGGCACTTCCAAACAGTAATCTAGAAAACTTAAGGGCTGGTCCTGAAGCCTTTTGGCAGTTTAGGATTCAGTATCACCAGTCATCTAAAATTAAGTGCTTCCAGCAGTTCCCTTCAAAGAGCTGCTTCATTCTTTAGCTCCCTTTTTAGCTGCTTTCTCAGAAAGGGTAACTGAGATTGTGTAGCCCTTACACAATTAGCTGTTGTTCAGAGTGCCTCAGGAGCTGAGGTCTGCTGGATTCAGTTTTCTCTGCTACCCAAGGGATTTGAACACACACTCCCATCTCTCAGCCAGATATCCTAAAGTGTCAGTTTATGTTTTGGGCAGGGTGAGACTGTTCTTGACAGCCTGACAATTGCTGAACAATGCAGCCAAGCATGCCACCTTCTTTAGAAAATACAAAGCATGCAGGAGAAGCTGACAGTGGAATTCTTCAGTTGGCCAGTTGTGTATTTTCAGAATATTCAGAGGTTTCCTTACAGTACCTTCTGGGACATCAGTTGTGAACCTGGTGCTAATTGCCAAATTATTCACAAAATGCAAGACAGCCAGGTAAACCTTGTTTGAGCCAAGACTGCACTTGATATGCGGGAGTTCTAAAACAGATTTGAGACATCTAAAGATTTGATTGAGGTGCTTGAAAAATAAAAAAATGTGTACCTGGTAATTCCTTGGATAGAAGAATAGGCTTATTCAGGTTGGAATAGACTTTAGAAGAATATCTAATGTAAGCTCCTTGCTCCAAGCAAGGTCATCTGTGAGGTCACACAGGATTATACAGGAACTCATTAATTTGGCTCTTGAAATAAGGCAAGATGACACAGCCTTTCTGGGAAACCTGTTCAATTGTCCTCATGGTGTGGAAGTTCCTTATATCCAGTCTGAGTCTCTTGTTTCAACTTACAGCCACTGTCTTTTCTCCCTTTGTTACTTGGCCACTGTGAAGAGCCTGGCACAGTCATCTTAATGTACTTCTCATAGGTACTGGGAAATTGCTCTTAGTCCCCTCCAAATTCAGTTGTTCTCCAGGTTGAATGTGTTAAATTCCCTTGACCTTCTCATAGGGGTGTGCTCCAGCCCCCTGAACATCATGGTGGTGCTCCATTGAAGTGTCTCCTCCTTCTTTTCCATCCATGAACATGCCATGTAAGTTCTGTCCTTCTGAAAGAAGAGCTAACAGCATAAATATTTCTTTAGGTGAGGTAGAAGAGAATCAGAGGCTGCTGAGCCCATCTCATACCTTTTTCAGATCATGGCTTTTGGCAGTATAGGATGATCTGGATGCAGCACTGAACATGCAAGGAGCTATTCAAAGTTTTGAAAAAAGTCAGTTCTTGAGGGATTTCAATTTTTGTCTAGGGAAGGAGATAAAAGAGCCATATATGATAATGACTAACTAGTGAAGGTAGTAAAGAAGCCTTCTAGTGGGGCTGATTGTATCATAACCATAAATGAGTGGACAGGCTTGCTTGGTTCAGTAACGCTGACGGGTCTTCTCCATGTCTTCTAGGAAGCTGCTGCCTTGGGAAAGAAAGTAATGGTATTAGATTATGTTGTTCCGACACCTCTTGGAACCTCATGGGGTAAGGTTTTTTACCTTGTATTCTTAGGAATTGAGGCTAAATTCCTGTAATTCTGATGCACAGATAACAAGAGTTATTTTCCTAGCATGCCTGCTGCTTTTCTAGGTGGTTGTTTTGGTTTTGGGTGTTGCTAACTCTGTTCTTTGTCAAAAGTTTTTCTAGCTTTGGTCAGTTTCAAACCATGTCTGGGTAGTGTGTATGTGCATGTTCACATTCTGATGTATGTGGGGTTATTTTGCCTTTTAGTTCATCCAGTTCTATTTTGTAGACAACTGATAGGCTCCCTTCAGAGCAGTGCCATGGCTATGTATGTCTCACCTTTACCTCTAGCTGTATGACTGCTGGCTGACCACATTAGTGATACTGGCAGCTGAGAATGAGTAAGGAACTTCAATGAAACTTCTCTTGAGTCAAGGAATGAACGTGCTCTTGTGGATAATATTTCAAACACAGGCATATTTCAAATTCCACATAATAGATGATACTAAATTGTAGGAGCTCTGGGCTTTTTCCTTGCTTACTTGACAACCTTTATCTTACTGACTAAAATCTGAAGCCTTGTGGAATAAGTAATAGAGGTCTATGTTTGACGTGTCTTGGGTCAGTGAGTCTAATAATGTCTTAAACTGAACACAAGCTTGGTGTGTTCATTGCATTTGCAAATGTCCCGTGCAACAGAAATTTCATGTTACTGGTGTGATTATGGCAAACCTCTCTGAGTGATACGAGTGATTATACAAAGCATGTGATAGGAAAAGCATAAATCCTGTTAATGGAAGCAATTATGTGGTTCTTTCCATCTTAGGACTTGGTGGCACGTGTGTAAATGTAGGTTGCATTCCTAAGAAGCTGATGCATCAAGCAGCACTTCTGGGTCAGGCACTCCAAGATTCAAGGAAGTATGGGTGGCAGTATGAAGAACAAGGTTGGTAAGAACAGAGAGGGCAGACCAAAACTGTACAGATGAGACACTGAACTCAACACTGTTCTTGTACTTTGGACTTAATAAATTAGAGGCAGAGTTCAGTACTTTTATTAGGTGAATCAGAAGGTGTCCTCTTTGAGTCATAGAAGCCTTTGGGGTTGAAAGTTAATTGTGTTTAGTTCCCTGTATTAGCTGAAATAAATGACAGAACTTCTAGAATGAGCTTAGTTCAGATAGTAACAAGTCACATCAATCTTAACATACTAGAACAAGACCTTAATATGTATCCTTTTTACTGATAATGATGTTTTTTTAGCATGATGTTCAATGAATAAGTTAAGTTTTTCTTAAGGGGCACATTGCACTTTTATTTCCTTAAATATGAAATTAGTATCTTGTTTCAGTTAAACACAACTGGGAGGTCATGGTAGAAGGAATTCAGAACTACATTGGTTCTTTAAACTGGGGCTATCGAGTGTCCTTGAGAGAGAAGTCTGTGACATACCTCAATTCTTACGGAGAATTCGTGGAACCACACAAAATTAAGGTATACTCTGCACTTAGTTGTGAGGGAAAACTTGTGTTCTAGAACTGCCTTATAAAGTCAACACCAAAAATGCTTCCTCTTATCATTGCCAAGTGAGGTCAACTGAAGTTAATAACTTATTTGTGAAGTTACGGATTAAAATAATTGTTGTACTTTAGTACCTGCCACAGTGTTTGCAAACCTAGTTATGTAAGAGTGATGTGGATATGTGTAAACCTGTGTCATGTAAGAATAGAGGAAGGTGGTCTCAGTTTCTACCTTCATGACTGATTTCAGCAGCCTGAGAGGGGAGTGGGGGAAGGAAAAAACTCTAGCTGTATGATTTTGCAACTTAGAAAGTTCTCATATTAAAGCATAAAAACTATTGAAATTAAACTTTGATTAAGAGCTTGCATAAGAGCTCTGCTAGAACCTTGTGCTGTATCAGCATACAAATTAAAGTGTCAGTTTTGCAAGACGAAGCTTGTTCTGTCAATCTTGCTGTAAGTGATCATGCTGAAACAAGGTTAACCTAGAAGTGCATATTGAAGGCAACTGTTGCACTCAGTAGGTGTAATTGTCTGTTTTCAATATCAAGGCTGAACCACTTGTGTTTTAAACCAAGAGCCCAGCACTGAAAGATAACAGTAAATTCAATTTACCTCATGTACCACCTGTTCAAGTGTCCATGCCACTTAAGTGTCCCTAATCAATAAATGAAGTAGCATGGAGAGACTTCCCAGCAGGAGACTGGACTAGATGACCTCCTGAGATCCCTTCCAACCTGAATTACCTGTTGACTCCATGGGGAGGAAGTTTCCATTCATCTGTGATGGAAAACTAACAAAGGGCAAGAATGAAGGTCAGATTTTGGGAGAGATGCGTTAGCAAGATGAAATTTCCAAAGACCAAGGGTCTCTAGAGGTCAGATTAGTTAGAATCCACACAAGATTGGTTCTTAGGCCCTCTGAACTGAAATCGTGTAACTAGTTACTTTTTTTTTTTTTACATTAGCCTGAGAACTAATTCATGTTATGCTGTCCCTCGCATTGTGTTGGCCTTTTGTTGTGTGGATAAGGGGGTTGTCTTAATTTGTTGTGGCTTTTTATAACCCAGGAGTCAAGTTGTTTTGAATAATCCAATCTAAATTAGTAGTTAAAATGGGCAGGATTCAAAGAATAAGTGATTTTAAGTGCTCTAATGGAAGAAAAGCCCAATAGTCTGTTGTTTAAACCTATTGTTCTTCAGTGATCTGCTTGGCATCTCTAAATGCATTAGTTCTTGTTTCAGACTGCTGATTCTTGATTTTTAAACATATCTACAATAATTAAAGAAAGAATTACATGATTTTTATCTTAAAGCATATGAAAATGTCTGTCTTAACTGTGTCTTCATCAACAGGCAACTAACAGAAAAGGACAAGTAACCTATCACACAGCAGAGACTTTTGTCCTGGCAACAGGAGAAAGGCCAAGATACCTGGGTATCCCTGGAGATAAAGAATTCTGCATTACAAGGTGACATGAAAAGGAAAAAAGACTGAATGTCTTCGCTAGTGTTTGCCAAGACAAACAAGCTTGTGTTGGAAGAATCGTGCAACTTAGACTTCTTCTCTTTTCAGTGATGATCTCTTCTCCCTGCCTTACTGCCCTGGCAAGACTCTGGTTGTGGGTGCTTCCTATGTGGCTCTGGAGTGTGCAGGGTTTATGGCTGGCCTGGGTCTGGACGTCACAGTGATGGTGCGTTCCATTCTTCTGCGGGGTTTTGACCAAGAAATGGCAGAAAAAGTTGGTGCCTACATGGAAACACATGGCGTGAAGTTCATCAGGAAGTTTGTACCTGTTCAGGCAAGTGCTTCCTTCAGCTTTCTTCTCTCAATACATCATTACTTTAAACCGCACATGTAAAATGCAGGTGTTGTCTGGGAAGGCTTTGGCTCTGTGCAGAAATAAATGTTTTATGAGACTGAGCTTTTTTACTGCTGAATGATAGATTAGTAGGTCAAGGCTTGAATGACAATGGAAGTGAGCTCTGCTGCTTCAGGTCATTCTAAGCTTTCAAAAATTTGCACAGGTTGAGCAGCTGGAGCAAGGAATGCCAGGAAGACTGAAAGTGACAGCAAAGTCTACTGAGGGACCGGAAATCCTTGAGGAAGAATATAACACTGTAAGAATTTCTGGATTTGAAATAAATTGCTACAGATGCACATGAAAAGTACTGAATTAGGTTTTCTTGAACAACTTTTGGGAAACTCCTCCATAAAACTTGTTCATATAAATTACTGGCAGAAAAAAAAAAGTGAAAATTCTGTATTTATCTTTAGTTGAACCCTGTCAGCAAAATGGGTGGAATTTTATGTGCCTGGAATTTAGTTCATATAAACAATGTTGTTGCTTCATCATTCAACTTTTCTATTTGTTGTGTCTCTAAACAAGTTGTACATGGAAGAGAGTTGTCAGTGGCTCTTTCAAACTTTGGGAAAAACAATTTGAAGTAATTTTATTCATATGCTTCAGATTTTCAGTAAAAGACCAAGAGAAATCTTTGTTATACTTCTCTTGCATAAAGTTATTTCATTTAATTTTGGGATTTTTTTAGGTTTTGATAGCCATTGGTCGTGATGCATGTACCAGGAATATTGGTTTACAGACAATCGGTGTCAAAATCAATGAGAAGTGAGTATTGCTGAACTCCCTTAAACTGCTGAATGGAAGGATTTTTTTTAACCTCTAAAAATACCTCATGATACTGATGTTTTCTTAATTCCCACTTATATATGGCAATTATGTGAACCTTTGAAACCGTTTTTGTCCTGGATTTGAGTACAGTTGTCCATTAACTTAATTTCTTTAGTATGTACTTTGTAAAACAACTATTCTGAGTGAGTATGTACTAGTCGGTCATTTTGCTGAAAACATAGAGCTGTATAATTATCAGGTGAAAGATTGTGAGTCCAAAGATGTCTGAGTAGCTTGACTGTCATCAGCCAGGCACTATTGTTCATGTCAGAACTGGCCCACTGAATACAGACTGCAGCTGTGTGTCAGAGTTGGAGCTGATTGATGCTCTGAAGAGTTTGGAGTTGAAGTAAAAAAGGCATAAGTATTTAAGTGAAAAGAGCTCAGTACTTAGAATAGAGTTTCTCTCGTTTTTTGCAGAGATCTGAGGAAAGTTGTGATGCTGAATTCTGTGGTCTTCTGTTTGTTTTAAAGGAATGGGAAAGTCCCTGTAAATGATGAAGAGCAAACCAATGTGCCTTATGTTTATGCCATTGGGGATATCTTGGATGGAAAGCTTGAACTTACTCCAGTTGCCATTCAGGCAGGGAGACTGCTAGCCCAAAGGTTGTATGGGGGTAGTTCCAGAAAGGTAAATCTATAAGCATACAACTTCAACTTATTTCTATGCTTTTTGCCTCAAAACTGCAGTAATATGAATTAATTTAGCCAGTTGTCTGTGGGCTCTGCAAATGTTTTGTAAAAAAGAAGAAAAGTTCTTATGTAACTTTTTCTGTTATGTACTGTATAGAGCTTGCATAGTCTAAATATATTTTTTTTATTATTTTTAGTGTGACTATATCAATGTACCAACAACAGTGTTTACCCCTTTAGAGTATGGCAGCTGCGGGTATCCTGAAGAAAAAGCCATAGATGAATATGGACAGCAAAACTTGGAGGTAAGAACACCAAGAGTCAATTAATTTGTAGCTTGAGGGTGTTTTTCTTGGGTTTTGCTTCTTTATTCTCAAGGCATAGTGTTAACAAGATCAGAAGTTTAGATGGGTAGAACTGTTGTGGCTGTGTTTTCATCTGGCCAGCAAAGTATTGGACTCACAGAAACCCAAGACTGGACTTAATGCCATTAGAATTGTGCATAATTATTTGCAGGTGGCTGAGAAGCATTTGACTTCAGGAGGCCAGACTTGAGTTGCGGAGCTGTAGGAGTGTTTTTTTGTTTTAATGAATTAAAGGCTTTTATTGCTGAAATGTACCAGACTCCTGGGATGAACTGTTTTCTGTAATTCACTGTACTTGAATTGTCAATTTATTTTTTGCTGACCTTAACATATGTCTATAGGAGTATTGGGGATAACTTCCCCATTTTTTGGTAATTTCTGGCTTCTGCACATCTCTGAGGAGTTACGTTGAAGCTGCTTGCATGCCTTGTGTTTAATTCCTTACATCTTTCAAAATCGCTTGATATTATTAAGCTTCTGCTGTTAACTGTTTTGCATAATAGGTTTAAGCTTACAGTAATGGATATTAATTTTGCACCTCTCTTTCTGAAAGTTTGATTTGCAACTACTACATACAGCTGTTGCTGTTTTTATCAAGGATTTAAATCAGAGCTACATGGTTTGAGTCAAGTCTTCCTCTGCTGAGTTTTAGAGGATGGACTCTGTGGGCTGAGTGGAAAAAACTACTCTTGGCTAGTTTGTTATAGACAAGAATATAGTGCATTAAATGTCAAACCACCTATTTATAAAGATATTAAAAAGTCAAATTGTGCCTGACTGAATCAGTGAAATTCTAATGCTCTATTTCTTGTTTTCCTCCCAGGTTTATCACACTTTGTTCTGGCCACTTGAATGGACAGTGCCAGGCAGAGATAACAACACCTGTTATGCAAAGATTATCTGCAATAAACAGGACAATGTAAGTAGCAAGCTGGAATGGATATGCTGAGGGTATTCTTGAAATGGAAAGAACTGCAGAGCTACTTTATTTGAAGTAATTTTGTCTTAAAGACTCTGCTATTGACCTGTTCGCATGACATTTTTAGTGTGTGGTGGGAGTTCCATACTAGAGCTTTTGTCAAACTTTGCCTGGTACCAACTTCTGTTTTTCTCTTATCTGTTCTAAAGAATCGTGTGATAGGACTGCATGTTCTTGGACCCAATGCTGGTGAAGTTACCCAAGGTTTTGCTGCTGCAATCAAATGTGGTCTCACCAAAGAATTACTTGATGAAACAATTGGTATTCATCCTACTTGTGCAGAGGTAGGAAAGGGGAAAGGGTCAGCCTGATTTAAAACCTGCTCTTGAAGACAGTTTCACCAGGAGGAGATCAGTAGCCATGTGGATGATGATGCAGGCAACAGTAAATAAGCTTTTCTTTTGGTCTCTTACAGGTGTTCACTACAATGGATATTACCAAATCTTCTGGACAAGACATCACTCAGAAGGGGTGCTGAGGTTAAACCTGCTGTTTTACATGTTTCCATGTTGTGAACTCATGGTCCTGTGGAAGCTGTAATACATCCAGCTGCTTTGCAGCAAAGTAAACGTTTGCATCAGTACCGCTGTATGTGCTGCAGCTGGGAGTGGTGCCTTCGAGAAGCTTCCTCACCACGAGTTGTGTTGCACATGGGAACAGTAATGCAGCAGGGAAGTCTTGGACTGTAAATCCTGACTTTGCTTGGAATTAGCACTGCGGTGCTTTTTTGACGTTGTAGCTCGGAACCTCTCGCGAGGTGAGCAACGACCGATGGCTTCCAGGCAAGGCTGGGAGGTTCTTGTCTAGTTGGATGACTGAACTCCCCCTGAAGGAAATTCTTAAATTGCACAAATTAAAGCTAATGCTTCTAGTTCCAGTGTCTTGTACAAATGCTTGAAATAGAAGACAAATATATAATGGAGTGATTCTTGCCAACAGTTTACAGTTGACTGCTTTATCTTTTTGATGCATTTTGTTATACTTAATTGTATGTTCAGTTGAGGCAAGATGGCATAAGTAGGATGCAGTGTTGAGCAGTGCAGTTCAAGCACTAGTCTCCCATCCCAACCAGTCTAGAACTTGGGGTAGGTAACCTAAGACACCACTGTTGTTCACATTCACAGTTTTTTGACCTCAGGTAACATCATGTCTTTAAAACAAAAGTTTCAGTTGTAGGCATTTTGTGTGTCAAGGCTAAAGGGTGTAAGGACGAGACCATGTCAGTTTGCTTAAATCTGGTTTCAGCTCTGTAATTTAAAACTTCACAGAACCCAGAATTACATCCGTGCTGTTATGTGGAATGCTGAAGCCCTGTTGAAGCAGACTGTCCCACTAACAGTAGGTGCCTGCCCATGGAGGCAGAAGGTGTTGCTGAATCATGTGGCAGCCCAGGGCAGTCATCTGCTGTGCTTTGTCTCGTGTTGTGTACTGTCAGTAATTTGAAGCTCTCTTCCACCCCTAGCACTCTGGCCTGGGGGAATTGTGCTTGAATCTGGCTCTTAGTTTTGTCCAAAGAGCTGTTAGGAAAGACTGCTCTGAACATTGTATGATAGTAACCAGTTTTTAACTATTTAATCTGTGACCTACTGTGGAATTTGAAGTTCAATAAACAGTGCGTACAACACTCTATGGTGTCTGTGGTTTATGTTGGCTGAGATTTTATTGGGCTTGAGTTATGTTGTGTATCCCATACAGTACTAAAACCTGTATGAACTTGTGCATATTGTAATCTTTTAAATTGAGAAACAAGTTGTCACCCCTGGGGGCTAGGTCAACATAGGAAATGTGCTTCTGTTTGGATATACAGAACTGAACTTAAATGAGTTCAAACTTGAAAGAACAGTTTTATACCATTTCTGTATATTCTAGAAGATTCTGAATACCTTAAAGTTGTATTGTTTAACTGCAACACAGCTCAAAGATACTCAGTAGACTCTAGTTAGAGTGTTAGCAGCAAATCTTGCTGGTGTTCAAGTTTTGTAACTTGGAGACTGGGGTTTTGCTCAGTAGCACTGCAAAATACCTTCACTTGACAGGGGAGATGCTTGCTGAGCTGCAGGTGCTGCTTTTCTGCAGAGCTCTGTGGAGTTACTTCTGGTCCCATAGAAATTACGACAAATTGACTGGGAATAGCAAGATTGAACTGGTGTAGCCCTGTTGAAGAGGAAGTGAAAGAGAAAGCAGAGTCA
The DNA here is from genome assembly GCA_013397195.1 of Hylia prasina. Lineage (NCBI taxonomy): Eukaryota > Metazoa > Chordata > Aves > Passeriformes > Sylviidae > Hylia > Hylia prasina. Next base: position 644,321 of record VYXD01006428.1, read on the forward strand.
ATAAGTGTGAATTCCTGAATTTGCTATTAGTAAGCACTAATTGAGTTTTATTTCAAATTGAGATTTGATTTGCAGGTTTATGTTAATTGATCAGTAATTACCACTTGCATATCTGTAAGTGTCCTAATTGCAGATGTTCCTTATGTTACACTTGCCCTGGCTGTCAACTCTAGGTGATACATAGAGCTGGTATCACTGAGAAGTTTATTCTTTCAAGCTTTCAATTCTCCAGTTAAAATACACAGTAAGTAGCTCATAGGCGGAGGAAGTGAACACGTCACTTGTGTTTCAGTAGTTTCACATGTAAAATAAAATGTGCTGTGACAACAAGACATAGATCAAAGCCAAAATTTTAAGCTGGACAGTAGGTGTTAGAGAAGAAGGGAAGGTCTGAGAAGTGGAACCTGTAGCAACAAAATAAATAGCCTGAATTTGGGTAGTAAGAATACTCCAGCAGTGGCATTTACTGCAAATTGGTGTTTACATTTATGTTGTCATAAACGTTCAACAAATTCTGAAGAGCTGTTCTGTGTTCTTAAAACACTCTGGTATTTATTCATGCTTTTATACCAGAAACCTTTTATAAGCTGTAGTTGAAAATGCTCAGTTATGACTGAACCTGTGCTTAGCTGCTTGTCTAGATCACTGATAATTATGGCACTCTGTATCTCAACTGGAGCTCTTGAAACAGTGGATGAACAGCAAAGCTGCGTGGGTTTTTTTTAACTTACTGGTGAAATTTATCCATTTCAGGTCCGGAAGTGGTTATGATTATACTTATTGTAAACATGGAAGACAATCATCAAATTAGTAGATGGCTTTCCACATAGCATAAGTTTTAATTATATCTGTGGCACTGTAATTTGTCTTGAGTAACACAAGCAGCTAAAGTTGGCTGTGCAAGAACTGTGGGCCAAGTAAGAGACAAAAGGGGGACCTGAATAATCTGTAATAAGCCATGAAATGCCAACATTAGACGCAAAGGCTTTTCCTGGGTAACTGAACTGTTTAAAGCTTCTGATTCTCAAAATTCCCCTTGGAGCTGCTTTTGACAAAGACTTGAAGTGTTTACCCTTTTTCAGCATATCTCATACTGGCAGAAAATGTAAAAATAGGGTTGGTTTTTTTCCTTAGCTCTAGACTAAAGTTAAAAGTACATGTTTAAATCCTGTGCTTGTCAAGCCTTCCCTGAATATTGGCAAGAGAAAAAATCTTGGATATGCCTTAGAAGAGTTGGGAACAACAGAGGAAGCATTTTAACAGATCAAGCATTTTAACTAAAAATAGTAGTGGATCTATTGAATGTCATGTGCTTTGTGGTTCTTGCTCTGCAAGGGGAGAAATGATCAAATTACCAAAATCAGCTGTAAAATTGTCTGCAGTAGATGGATATGAATAGAAAAGAAGAAGTTGACTCTTATCCAGAGGTTCAAGTAGGGATAGCCAAGTTTGGAGATTTTTTTGACCTGTAGTATTTTTTGCTAGCTTTTCTTGAAATAATTTGCCATTCTTAAAATGTATAGAGTTCAAACATTATAGTGGTGAAAATCTAAAAATTTCTAGTTTCTACATAAGAAAAAAGAGTTAAAAAAAGACATTTTGAAAGATTAATTTGTAGCATTTGCAACCATTTAGCAATTCTGACCACTGAGAGGACGGAAGTGTTACTTCTTTAGTGAACTTGGTAAAAATTACTACTGCACTCTTTTCTGAAATACAAGAGTTTGGGGGTTCTGTGTGTACCATGGTGTGTAAGGAATTTGGTTTGTCTCCCTTTCCCACTACACCCTGCTGGGATGGATTTGCCCTGTTTGTTCTGCTGCTCCATGTCTGCCACTGCAGGTGCCCCTAAGCTGTAACTGAGTGGGCTGAGGATGCAGTGAACCCAAGAGCCTGGACAAGAAACTGCCTTTAAGCAGTACTTGCACTGTTGTTTGCTTTTCACAGAGGCTTATGGCTGTGCGTAGATGCTAGCATGCTTCATCACTGCTTTGTCTCATAAAAATGGACTCTTGGAAACCTGGCACTGACTCCCTTGTGTAACCTTCCCTTGGACATGCTCTGACTTGGGGCTTGCATGGTGTGTGGGTGAGGGCTGTTCAGAGCAGGGATGGGGTTTGGGCTATGGCAGCTATGATGGAGTGGGTGTCATGGGGTTGGAACTGTGCATTGGGAGGGCAGAGGGCTCACACTGGCACAGGTTGGACAGAAGAGGAAAAAAATTGGTGGAAGGGGAAGGATTGGTTTCATATGGGATTTTTCACCTCTTTTCCTCCCTCACTTCAGTCAGGATGAAAAATTATGGTAGAGCCTATACCAGCCTTTATTTTTACAAGTCGTAAAAATGCTTTGCTGGGACTGTATCAGCCAGGTTTTTTGCCAGGTGATATGTCTGCATGTTCCATCTTTTCCTTTTGCGTGTAGGTAGAGTCCAGTGAGCAGCCTGGGAAATAGACTTTACTAAGCACCATTCCATTTCTTTTCAGGAACAACTTCCCTCAGCTTGATTAATTCTGTTCCTCTACTCATCTGTCCCCCATGACAATATTATTGCTTCCCCTGTGGGATGTGAGATCTTCCTACTTTCTTTCCCCCAAAAAAGAGGCCCCACACTTTCCCTGGAGCAAACATGCCCTGCTTTAATGCTCTTCCCCTTCCTCTGTCACTTTCTAGGCTTTCAGTTACAGCTCAGTTGCATTTCTATTGCTCTTGAATGTTAATTTTATTGACCTTTGCCAATTCCTGCCCTCCTCCCAGCTGAGGGACAACCTTGAAAAGGATTATTCCTCTCAAAGGTGATGAAAAGTGCTCCTTGATTGCCAGATTGGCACCTTCATAACATTCAAGGTCTCTGTTGGGCCAGGGAGGTGGAGGAAAAAAGCTTGGGAACCAGGCCAGCTGCTTCCCACGCTGGATGAAGCATCATTAAACAGCCCCTTCCCTTCAGGCTCTGGTTTGTCTCTCCTCTTATTAAAGGAGATGAGTTTCTAAATTAGGAAGCCTTAGGTTCTGCTGTTGAGATGTTCACATTCATCTTGCACTCTACAGGGGCTGAAGTTCGTCTCACTGATCCTGACCTCAATCAGCAGAAAATGCAGACTTTTTAAATGTGTTTGTGCCTTGTACTCAGGTTTGCTAATGTGGGCTGTGACAGCAGAGGTTAAAGCTTTGCTTTGTCTGGCATCTGTGGTGTGACTGTGTTGGTTACTTAACGTCTCGGAGGATAAGCTTATATTGCATGAGTGAGAGGATTAGTTGGTGTTTGCACAGCACTTTAGAGTTCTGAAATGAGATGTGTTAAAGGCAATGTCAGCGACAGGATTTATTTGACACGGAACTGTTTCTGGCTGAGGACCTGCATTTGTGTCAGGTCTTGTTGGGAGCTCTGAGAAGCTGAATTCTTGGACTTTCCTATGCAAATTCTTTAAGCAAGGTGAGGTGGGTTAACCTTGGATGTCATCAGGTGCCCACCCAAGCTGCTCTCTCATTCTGCCTTCTCTGGACAGGGAAAGAAAACACAAAGAAAAAGCCTTTGGGTGGAGATGAGGACAGACCACTCACCAGTTATGGTCATGGGAAAAACAGACTCAGCTTGGGAAAAAATAATTTAACTTACTGCAAATCAATACTGGAGTAATACAGTGAGAAATAAAAACTAAACCAACCCTCTTGCCTGGCTCAGCTTCACTCCCAACTCTTCCACCTCCTCCCCAGGAGGACAGGGAGATGGGGGATGGAGGGATGTGGTCAGGTCATAACACCTCATCTCCACTGCTCCTTCCCCACACTGTGCCCCTGCTCCAGTTTGGGGTTGTTCCTGGGGAAAACAGTCCACGAACTTCCCCATGTGTCTTTCCCACAGACACGGGTTTACATTACTGCCTTCAATCCCTTTTATAATATTAAGCACAAATAGGTAGTTAATGCTTTGAGGATGGGAATTTATGGCTTGGCACTTCTCCTGTGGTCCTTCTGCTGTTCACAAAATACCATGAATAGGGCAGAGCTGTTGTGTTTAGTATCACACAATCTGTGCCTTGCTCTAGTATTCCAAGAGTCTGTACTTGTAATCAAGGATTACACTATCTTTGCAATCCATCCTAGTGGTGTATGATAGCAGGCATAGATTGCTCCCAAATATTGCAGAAGATTGTTAAGCCTTGAGTTACTTTCTTCCAGCATGGTAGGAAAGACAGATGTATTTGTCATTCAGAAAGAAATACATCTCAAAATTCAGAAAGTTCTAAAGATAAGATGAGTTCCTGAGTAGAGTTTGGGCACACTTTCCTCACATGGTTACTTTCTTCTGTTCTAAAGGAAAAAAAGATTGGTTTCAGCACATGTCATCACTAATGTTTTATTTTTTAGTGCTTTTTCTGTATAACAAAGTACAAGATAAAAAAACATTTTTATCATCTCTAAACCTAATGTAAACAAATGAGATGAGATAGTCACAATTTTGGGTCCCTTTATAAATATCTGCTACACTTTTTCACTTGGGGACTTGGGGGAGGTGTTTGGTTTTGGGGTTGTTTTGGGTTTTTTTAGATTTAACAGATCAAGGAAATGGAAACAAAGAGGAGAAAGCATAAGGATGTTTCTAAATGTAGCTGTCCCCCAAAATATTTTGATTTGTGTCAGGAAGGATGAATACAGTTTGCAGTAGAGATGGGAAGTGTTCATCTGTGACTTCGGCTGACTCTGTGGCCTTTTTCCATGTCTTACAGGAGACATCACTGCTTCCTCTGCCAGAGGTGACCTGGTCGGCTACACCGTGAAGAGCTCACCTTGCTGCTTTTTCATTGCTTCTTTGCTGTAAGCAGGTGGTTAATACCTGGAGGATCAAAATAATTTTTCCAGCTTGTCTTAAAAATAGTAGTATTCATTTAAAAACTTAATGATTTTCAAAGTGAAATATAAAAATTTCAGAATTCTTACACTAAATTTTTTAGTTTGCGGTTTCCTAAGTCATCCTTTACTAGAATGATGGTACTTTAAATATATTCGTTAATTATTACAATGTGAAAGATTTTAGCCTTTTGTTTGAGGAGTACTTACCTACTGTGAAGGAAGCTAAGTGGTAGTCTAATACTCTTTATCACTGATTTATGTAACATTAAAATCAGGATGGTAGTATGTCTTGGGTTATGGAACCAAAAATGCGTATTCTATTTTCATCTGCTGAAAGCAGTTGGGGAAATGTTTTTTTTCTTTTTTCTTTTCTTTATCTGTTACTCTGGGGGGAGGGGGGCGGATGCCTCTCTGATAATGGTTCAGCTGGTAAAACCAGGTAAGGTACTGTTTCTTATCTCTTTTACCACCCATCCTCCCTGGGGGATATCTTCTGCTAATGGGCCATTTATATCATCCCATTGTGAGATGCTCCACCCAGTGGTGGGGGGCTCCAGGGTCCCTACCTAGATAAAAACTGAGACTCAGAACATCAGGCATCCTGTTTTGCACTGGATTCCAGAGGAAGATCAGACCCATCTCACCATCACAGCACCCTTCATCAATGGGATCATTTCTACTCCAACAGAACCGCATCTGTTTTCTCCAGGAGGACTGCTTCCAAACACCCTGACCAACAGGGTGTCAGGTTGTGTCCCTGACTCTGTCAGGGTTTTCTGGGTTTTTGTTTGTTTGTTGTTTGCTCGTCTTTTTGTACTATTACATTTGCATTTCTAATATTCCTAGTAAAAGAACTGTTATTCCTATTCCCAAATCATTGCCAGAAAGCCCTTAATAGCAAAATTATACTAATTCAGGAGGAGGGGGGTTTACATTCTCCATTCCAAGGAAACTCCAGCTTTCCCTAGCGGATACCTGTCTTCTAAACCAAGACACAGCAGCTGGAGCAAAGATACAATATTGCATGGCCCCTTTTCAGGTTCAGTTGCTGCTTTGCTTCTTAGGTGAGCTGCAGTAGCCAGCTTGCAAAATTGCTGTTTCCAAAGGACATCCGGGATTCATTTCCTGGCACAGCAGCAGGTCACAAAGCTCAGGCAGTGTCTGCTCACCAAACTGAACTCGATAACTCAGATGTGTTTGAATTTTCCAATTATCTTTTCAACTGCTTATAAAAGAGGTGTCAGTGTTTTTAATTGCCTGTCATTGCCAAGAACCTCTCCCTTAGACTTGTGCCCTTAAACTTGTGAGGGAAATGCTTGTGATAAACTTGTTCTAAGGCTGGCCCTGATTTTACATTTGCTAATAAGCAGGAACATCTGGTTGTTGTCAAAGCCAATGCTAAACACTGGGAAAATGTCAAGACTATATAATTTTGTAGTGAAGTTTATCAGCCAAAAGGGTCTTTCCACTTTAAAGCTTCTTTACAACTTTAAAAAGCCCTCTTACTAAAAGCCAACTTCAGCATTTTTTTGTCATTACAAAAATTATTTTTTCCTTTATCCTGTTTTCTAGTAGTATTCTCAAGAAAATAATTGGATTCATTAGTTTTTATATTCCTGGGAATCAATCTTGTGTGATCTGATAGTTTTTTATTAAAAACACAAGAATGCTGGGACTAAAAAGGGCTGTTTGCACATGTCACAGACATACCTAGGCTGTCATAAATCTCCTTGTCCACTCAAATATTTCATTTTTTTTTAAATCTTTGAATTCTCGGATGGAGCAATGAGATTATATCAGTGGACGCAGAAAAGCAGAGGTTTTGCAAGTATTGGTGAGTGAAAAGACACTTGGTTGAATTTCAAGTGACAGGGGATCATCCCAGAAGGAAAAATATTTATATAAAAACTTGTGAATTTCAGCATTAAAGGTGGATTTTTGAGGTGCCATGTACTTCCTGCTCACTACAGGTTAAAAATGCCAACATGAGATTCCCTCTTCAACTCCTACAGTCAGGCTTGGGACAGCCTCTACTATGTCCTCAGCTCACAAGATAAACATCATCTGGGCATTTCTTCTGCTTTCAGGTGGGTTTTTATTAGACTCTGACCCCCTCAGTGCTGGGTGTTGTGCTGCCAGCAGGGTCTGCTGCCCTTCATGAAGAATTTTACTGAACTTGAGCCTTTCTCCCAGCTCTTGTGCTTTTGAAACTTTGGGGCTTTTGCTGTCTGTATGCTCTGGTCTGGGAGTCTCTCTCATTTCTGAAACAGAAGGAAAGAACCCTACCTTGACCAAAAGAAACTGAAGTTTTCAGTAAAACTGCTCCTCTTTCAAATCTGGGTAAGAAAAATATCTTTATGTAGACAAATAGAGCTTGTTTTCTTGATGTGTCATCAGAGAAAACAGTGTTGAGTAAACAGAGATGATGGAAAGAAATCTGAATGTTTCCTATGACATGCACAGTTAGACTCTGCAGTCTTGCAAGATTAATACAGTATCCTGCTACGTGGCAAAGACTCAAGGCTTCTCCCACCCATGGATTCTGGCAGAAATGTGCTTTGGTGGGAGTAGACAACAATGCCGAAACTGCTCTCCATCATTTAATCATTACTACTGCTTTATTTACACAAAGGTTCAGCATGAAAAGGATCCTGTCCCATTAAAAGACGTCTCCAGTGAGGTGTTACCCTTTGTGCTGAAACTCAGATATGCAATGGACTTTTAATTCACAGCAGCAATGAAAAAATGATGTAGGGGCTTGTATCTTATTTGCAGTGTATCTTCTGCCAGTTAAAAAAAAAAAATCTCCCTTTCTGAAGCATATGTAACTGATAAAATCTGAAAATTACTTTGAAGCATTGGTCTTGTACAGAGCTACACTGTGTAATTGGCTTTTTCAAGAAACCTCTGCATCGTATGCTTTAAGGTATGTATTAAGTGATTTAATGGGGTATGTCATTTTTAATTACTGTGGAAGAACATTCATAAGTATAAAAATGCAAGTCATGTCCTCTTGGTATTACTGCTTTGAAAAGCATTTTTATGTAACCTGCAGGAACCAGCGCAGAATTTTCTTTATCCTCTAAAGTGCATGATAGTTTTACATTTTGTGATCTGCAGGATGAGTTCAGTGGATGATTCGTGGTAAATTAGCCTTAACTGAGCTCTCAGAAAAACTGCTGCCAATATCTGAGTTTAAATGGTCTAAAATTAGCTTATCCAGCTTTACAATACATCACTGTCTTAGAAGCATTCCAGTTTTCTCCACCCTCTCAATGCCATCTAATACAGCATAAACTCTACTAACAGGGGCGAAAAAGCCCTGTCATTGTGATTGCCCCATCCATGCCACAGCTGCATCTGAGTCCAGTGGCCATCTGTGGAAAATAATTGATCTTTTTTCTTTATTCTCTTGATATTGAGTTCTCAGCAAATCATTAGAATTTAAAAATGACATAAAACCTCTTTATAGGAGGTGATTTGCTTTGAGAAAGTGTCATGTGCAATTTAACCTGCAGTGTATTGTAATCAATGTTGGCTGCCTTTGACAGTTATTTCATGATTTTCTCCTCTCTGCCTGTGCTCTGGCCCTGCATGCTGAAAGGAAGCTAATGCCTGACAAAGGAGAAGCTGCTGCACTGTTCTCATTGCAGCCTCCAAGCATTTGAATGGTTTTATCTATTTCTGAGTTTCTAAGGAATCCAGCCCACAAAATGCAGTGAGAAATCTAACAGAGGTGCTGGCAGCTGACAGCAGGCCTGTGGGTATAGTGGGAATGGCAAAACACTGAAACATTGTATTCCAGAAAGGAGCCAAACACAGGAGCAGCTGGGTGAAGCTCTGAAGTTTGGGATGAGTAACAGATTTGTGAAAGAATTAAAATGTGTGGGAAAGGTCCCAACAAACAAAGTGACCTCTTGGCACTCACAAACAAAAGCACATCTTCCATCAAGGTTGGAGCTGGACATCTCCAACTAGAATGGGTCTTTCATCATCTGCAACACTTCTAACAAAATTCAAAAGTTTCCAATACTTCCTGGTATTTAAAAAGGTGTAAAGTAGGTGCTGTCACCCATTTCATTTTATCAGTGGGGGACAACTTTCATCATAAAGTCAAACTGTGGAAACACTCTTGGAAACAACAAGGCCTGTTCCTCAGCAGAGGACTAGCTGAATGGAAGATCTTTAGCATTAAGTTAGGTAATCCATTTTCTTCAATGAAAATTTAGCTTTAATTTATAGTTTTCCCCTCATTATTTATATTTTCTTTTCCTTGGCTAAGATAAAAGTGCTCCCTCTGCACTCAGACAAGATGGGACAGGTCTGTTTGTGTCCTTGCTCCAGCCAGCCATGAACCTGCTGTCCAAACTCCCCAGTGGAACAGTCCACCTCTGGGGGACATCAGAGGTCCGTCCTGGGGCACAGCAAGGTCCTGGCTTTACTTTTGCCCATTCCCTTGCTCAAAATACTGCTTGTCTCAGCTTCTACCCTTGGTTGCTCCCAGGGGAGTCCTGTCTTATCCCTCTTACTTTCTTGGCAGAGGAAATATTACAAATACAGTTTTCTAGCTGAAATCAGATGAGATGATGGTGAGGGGGTTTGTATATATGAATATAGATAACAAGATATATGTATATTGGTGCCTTACATATTTCAGTGGCTTCTGGTTGTAATGTCAATATTGGCTGTCTTCCTTCTACAGGAATAAACATTAGAGAAGCCACAGAAAACAAAACAGAAAGAGACTCTGAAGTTCATTCAATGCATTTGCTTCACTTAAAGTAGACACAAGTCTCCTGATCTTGCTTGAGCTATGGTAAGCCTTGAAATGCCCCTGCTTCTGTTATTTGTGTTTATACATGTATTGTGGGAAAGAGGATAGAAAACACTGCTAAGGAGAAAGGTGTGGGAAGTTTGAAACCATACAAGCAGCATGTGCTGGAACTGGAGACAGCACTGCACTGCCCTTACTATTTGATGGTAGCCTGTAAAGTCTGATTAGATACAAAACAACCACTTCATCTTACCTGGGCCAGGAGAGTATAAAGATAAAGAGGGTGAATGAGTGCTTAAACAGGTAAGAGATGTTGGTTCTCTGCTGCTGTTTGCTTTCTCTGTAAGCTCTAGTTACCAGACCTGTTTATGGCAAATGATGTATTAAGAGTCTCAAGTTAACCGAATGCTTTCACATCCCTTTTTTATGAACTTCACATTATAGAAACTGTTATTCTGCAAAAGCTGTGACATGATTATAAAGGAAGTTGTGCTGATGTAACGTGATGTTTCCCTTCCTAATACTATTAAAAATACCCAGGCTTTTATGCCTTAATATAAGCTTTCACCTTGCTAATACTGCTTATTCTCCTAGACTGAGTAGGAAGCTAAAAATGCTGAATTGTAACCTCACTGAAGAGGAGGGAAACTGAGAAAAAAAAATGATAGAAGAATAGGAGTCAGAAATTTCTATTCCATTTTAACAAGATTTTAGTTGTGTTCTGAATATGCTTCAAGTTTAAATCCAGCACTTATAAAGCTCCTATTACAAATGGGTTTGCAGAGAGCATTGAGTGAGCAATTGTTTATTTACATAGGTGTCTGTGGGATTTAGAAGCATCACAATATGTTCAAAGTCCATTTGTATTGTAGACAGTTTGGAATTAGTGAAGGCACGTTAGATTAAGAAAGCTAAAAGAACCTGTGAGGATACTGCTAATCAGGGAGCTGAATTTACATGAGCTGTAGTCACAGCCATCCAGTGGTCTTATCTGCTGCAAATAATCAAGCAAACTAATAAGTTTTATTTCATTTTTATCTCCTGACTATATTTATAATTTCTCCCACAATGAAGTCATAAGAAAGAAAAAGAGAGAGCTTGAGTTTTTGCTAAAAAAAAAACGAAAAAAAGAAAAAGAAATACTTATTTCTCTTCTTCCCCCATTCAAATATTGTCTCTCCTAAATAACAAAGAAAATACTAATTCAGATAATCACTGAATTTTAAAATAGGTAGCATCTCCAAATAGACTCTGTTTTACTGTCTAATAAAATAATTCCATTCTTGCTGAATTGTTTCCTGTGTAATATAATAATGACTCTTGGGTACTTTCATTGGCTTTGCAGTGGAACTGATTACCAAAGGCCATTCTAATATGTTTCTGGGGGATCACCAAGTGACCCAGAGCAAAAATTCTATTACCTCCTGTGTATCTCAAACAGGAAAAATACAAAAAGGAACATGTTTAAGATAGAGACTATAGACCAAATTGTTACAAAACTCTCAATATGGGACGCTGTTTCTGCTGTCTCTTTCTGTCACAAAATACATTCTCATGTCCCTTTCCCACAGCAAAGCTGCTGCATTCCTGCTCTCCTTCAGTCCGGGAGAGGACTGCTGCTGCTCAGTGAGTTGCAAAATTTCAGTTTAAGCATCAGCACAACAACTAATAGGTGCCATTCATCCATAATGCCCAGGATTAATTTAGATTAGTCCTCCAGTGAGTTTCTCTCTGGTGAGGGTGCCCTGGACAGCCAGGTGCAAACAGTTCAAACAGACAGGACGTCTGGGGATGGTGAAATTACCTGCTCTGGTGCTTGTCCCTGCACCCATGTGTGGGATCTCCCCCTTTTTTACAGTATCAGACTTATAGATCAAGAGCTGGAACGCTGAGAATGAGGCTGTCTTTCACAGACTAATTTTTATTTCACTAAGCTGTTATTATTCTGGTCATTTGCTGAGGCTTATTCAGGAGTGTTGTAGAGCAGGTGGAAAAGAAGCTAATGTGTTATGGATTATCTGATATGTTCAGCTGCACCTTTCATCCCCAAGGAACAAAAGTCATTCCACAAGCACAGAAACTTCTTTTAATTAACCATCAGAGGTAAAGAAGCCTCCACCTCCTCCCCAGGAGCTAAATTGTCAAATCAAACCGGAGCTGGTTGATCTTCTCTCTCTGGTTCTGATAGTTCTGTTCTTGTGGTTCTGGTACAGACCTGCGGGTGGTAGAATCAGAGTCAAATCCCTTTTCTATTGATTCAAAGCAGAGACTGGAACCAGGAACATGGAGAAGAAAACCTTCATCACTGCATTTCACAGTTATGTGAGGCATGGATTTCTCTGTCTCTAGGTAGAATTATCTCTCTTTTCTACTTTTCTGTTACTTCCATTTTCTACTTTATTGCTGAATACTCATATATCTATCACACCAGAATTAACAAAATGGCTTTTAAGATGGACATTAGGAATCAGGAAGCCTGACTCCATTCTTGACTAGATTTATAATGTTAGTCTTTCCACTTGTATTTAAAAATAAATCTAAAAAAACCAACCAAACAAACAAACAAAACAAACAAACAAAACAAAAAACCCAACCCCCCAAAACAAACAAACAAACAAACAAAAAAACCCCACCCTAACAAAATGCAAGCGTGTTGCCCCAGGACAAATATCATATTGAAGCCTGTTTAGGTGGCTATCCCAAATCCTTGCTGCATATGGGGTCCATGACTAAGGGATACAAAGGATTTAGGCTGAGAGAGAGCAGGGTTAAGTGAGTTGTTACAAAGAAATTCTTCCTTGTGAGGGTCATGAGGCTCTGGAACAGATTTCTCAGAGAAGCTGTGGATGTCCCTTCCCTGGAATTGTTCAAGGCCATGCTAGATAAGGCTCTGGGCAACCTGGTTTAGTGGAAGATGTCTCTGCCCTTGGCAGATGCAATGGAACAAAATGGTCTTTAATTCCCTTCTAATCAAAACCACTCTGTGATTCTATGATGATTTCAATGAAATATAGGCAGGAGAGGGTGAGTCACATGGAGTTCTGGTAGCCTGTGTGTCCTTCATGAATATTAGTAAGCTACTATTCTTTTGTGGTTAAGATACTAAAATCTAAAGTGACTCTAAGGAAAGCTAAGGAAGAAAAAATAACACAGCTTCTCAAATAGAATAAATCCAAGGTGAAAACTGATACCTTTGCCTTAGGAATACAGTAAGTGAAATCTGGTTTTGAATAGCATCTTAGAGGTTGTTTAATTTCTCAAACTTCTTTGGTAAATTAAAAAAGTGTTGTTGGCATGTGGTTCTGTTATGATGTGCCATCAGTGAGATGTGTGTTTACCTCTCAGTAACTACTATACCGGCTAGATTTATTGATAAAGTCATCCACACAGGTAGGGCTTATTAAATCTGAGCAGGACAGTTTGGAGTGCATTGGACACTAAGGGAAAATCTGGCTAGACAAATTCCAGAGCAGTTTTCACTGCAATTTGTACTCTGCCCTCAGTAGGAATTTGGCAACACCTGAAGTCACAGAGGGTGTGTGCAGATGTATCAGAGAGCAATGGAGATCAGGTCTGCATTTGCAAGCTGCTTAAGGGATGTGAGAAATTACAAAATACAAACTGGATTCTCTAGGAGCTGTAATGCTGTTTATAAGAGAATGGTATTAAATTATGTGTTTTCACTAAAATGAGCATGTAGAAGTGGATTGCAAGTGCAGATCTATATGATTGCTTGTCATTGCTCTTAAGCAGTGGTTAATTTCAAAATGCACTGCACAAGCCTCTGCCTGTGGATTTAATCTTCAGACACACTACTGATTTAAATGTTTTCTCATGGAAAATGGTGAGAGATCTACCTATGTAGCAATAGGAATAAAACAATCTTCCTTCCTTCTTATACACACACACACACAACACTCATACAGCCAGAGGTGCAATAATCCCTATTTAGCTGCCAGAGCTAGTGGGAGAGTAGTGCTGGCCCCAGGCAGAGATTACGGGGCAAGTACAGGGAATGACTCCTTGTGTTATCTAATACAGCTTTGTGGGGGCTCCGTGGAGCCATAAGTAATTGTTTTCTGACCCTTCCCTTCGCTGGAGCTGGCTTTAAATCCCCAGTCAATAAAAGGAAGTTGCACTATGGCTTTGAATGAATAATGCAGCAATTTTGCAGCACAACGTAGCTACTGAAAGGCAGCAGTTTATGATTCAGGGATGATCAGACTCTCACACTGCTCTCACAGGCCTGGGGATGTGCACAGCTGAAGTCCACAGAAGTTTACTACATCTTCATGACAAGCTGACTGTGGGGAAGATTATTATTTTGCTGACTTATCCATGGCTCTGAATGAACAGGTGTGTCTCCGTTGGGATGTTAAAGGGACTGGGAGTCATGTTGTGTTGTGCAACCTGCGGGGGGATTGCATATGGAAAAGCTTTTTACAGTGCTCAGTCCAAGAACACAGAGGGAACAGAGCTGATCTCTCCAGGCAGCTTTCTTGTCCTGAGCACTCCTGAGCTTTATTGCAGTTCCAATATGAGATGTGAAGATGAAGACAGGAGCTACAGTCACAGTTACAGAACTCTATTTCCTGGAAAAGTTTATGGAGAGGGAAAATCACAGCATCATGCAACACCATGCGTATGCAAGACAGGAAGTGACTGCCCCAAAGGTATAGTGGTGGCAGAGCAAAAAATTAAAACACTGAGGTAGAACTAAGAAGATTTTCACTAGAGCAAGGTGAGCATTTTGCACTAGGTTAGCAGTGTAGTTAGCAGTAAAAGATATGGACTTGTCAAAACTTCAGTGTTTCCTAGAAGCACACCAGCTATATTGAAATCTGTGTTAGAAAAGTTCCTAAAGACCAAGATGAATTTTTTGTTATTTTGTCCTAAGCAAGAAACTGTTCCAGTGGCCAAAATTTAATCTAGGAACTGTAGAGTGCAAGTTCACATTTTTGCGTTTTCCCATTCAGTCTGGGTGCTTGAATCTGTGTTTCTCTCATCCCAAACAGCTGGGAATTTTGGCCTTTCACTGTTTTCAGGTACTGGTTTCATCAGCATTCCTTATTAAATGGACATGAAAGTATCATTGGACTCATAAGAGTTTAAAAAGGTGAAAATCTCTACTTTAAAATTTTAATTGAATTGTGTGTCCTGCTTTTACTGGGAGAAAAATACTTTTGCTTTGAAGGTTAAATAACGTGTAATTAAGGATAAATAAGTCATGGCAAATCTATTAGACTTGCTCTTTTTTGAGATAATTGTCTTTTAGATTTTCTTTCCTCTCTCTGGTGTGGTGATCCTGGCATTGTTGTTATATATTGCTATTTATGGCAGTAATAAATAACAACACTGCATGCATGGCATGAGAAGACAGCTGTGTGAAACCAGAAAAACACATCAAGCCAATAAGTGCTTCAGGTATTTCCCCAGTCCTTTGTTGTTGTTCTGTATATTCCTGTGTTGTTTTTCTGTATATTCCTGTGTGTTTTGGTTTTGGCTTTTAAGCACCGAGTATGCCAGGGCTTGCAGTTTGTCTGCTGAGCCCATTCCTGATAGACTGGGTGGTGGTTTATGTTGGGAAGAATACCTAACATAATGATAGATCACTGAATCCCTCCATTTGTGACTTATCCTGTATCTCTGGAAATGTACAGACCGTGGCCTTCCCTAATGAGTAAAGCATGAGAATCTCTTTCCCTGAGATGACATTCGGCTATTTCACCATAAAACAACCACAAAAAATTACACGTATGTCGCCTTCTGATAGGAAGGCAGGCGACCTGGTTTCAAGAGGGAGCACGGCAACCCAGCCTCGCCCGGGTCACTCGGTCCATTGACAAGCACAGACACCAACGTGGTGGATGGTCAAATGGAGTTTATTATCTTATCTCATAGGGTTAAATAGTCAGGGGTCTTCTCTACGTCAGAAGGGGACGGTTGGACTAGTTTAGGGTTAGTAAGGAGTGGAAAACTACTGGGGTTAGGAGGGGCTGCATACCTAGGGTGATTACTTATCACTGAGGATGAGGGGGAAGGGGTCCATGCTGCTTTCCGTCACATCGCGAGATCTTCTGTTCGCCTGTCCCTATCTACCACACACTTAGATTACATGAAAAACAGAAAGCTTTAAGTTGTTAGGCAACCTCAACCTCTAGAAGTGACCTAAAGGACTCTCTGAAAGGTTTTGCTGTACATGTCCAGCTCACCAGATGTATCAGCAGCCATGTATAATGGGGAGAAATTGTGCCACCACCTTTCTGGGGTTTTAGCTGTCAGAAAAAATAAAGAAATACTTTTGTTGCAGCAGAAGTAAATGAAATTCCAGGAATGTGAGAAGACTATTTTAGTAATGTTCCCGTACTCACATGGACTTGAAAAGCCCAAGTTTCCTGGGCAGCTGCCAAGTACAGGTAATGAAAGGTTGTTTAGCACTTGGGAAGTATACAAAGTAAATGCTAAACACTAGTTACATTCTGCTGTCCAAGTCACAAGATGGCCTAGAGAACTGCTGGTGATAAATGTGCACAATTATGGTATAGAAATACCATCAGGAATTTAGGGTGGAACAAGGCAGGGCCATCCTGGACTAATTACATGGATTCAAGGAGAGAAGAAACTTCCTTGAGAGAGAAGTTTTGAAACAGACGCATTTGACTAGAGAAATGCTGACTGTGTAATAAGAAATACTTTCATATAAGCCTGCAGGAGGATAAACTTACCAATTCCAGCTTGGAAAATGTGCTGGATCATTCACAGAGCCACTGCATCTGAGGGCCAAATGTGCTGCTTGTGACTGGAAACTAAAGCCACTTCTCACTGATGTTTTAGCTCTCTGCACTACTTTGCTTAAGTCACTTAAGCATCTGCAAGAAGTTTAGTGGTGCGTGAGATGAGGAAAGGTTCAGTATGTATGAATGTGCTTCCAAGCCAGAATTTTTCCATGCACAACAGCACCAAAAGTTGGGCAACAGCCAGAATGTTACACTAAGTTCTTCTATTTGTTCTCCTTATTGTTTTACTAGCAATTCCAGGATAATCTGTTGTTTCAGACTAATTTTACTGTCATGTTGCAGGATTAGTGAAAGAACCATAGTAACAATCAGCTAAGGACACTGAAACACTTGAGGTCTGATTTCCATTTGCACCTGGGGAGTGAATGTACCGTGTCTGTACAGAAACTGCACAGGCTGTAGATAAAATGTAGCAACATCTGAACAGAAGGCATCCCTTATCTTCATGACTTTCCTTAATTAGCTTGGTGTAGAGTTAAACTGCCTTCCCTGCAGAATGAAAGTTTCTGCTCATTTATTCTTTGTTTTCTGAATACTGCTGAAGTCTTACCATTTATATAAATGTGGAGTTTCTTTCCCCAAAGAGTCTTTGAAGTGTTTAAGCTTAATGCAGGATGAGAGACAGGTCAATGAGCTAGAAGACTATTCCTGGGGAGAGGGAAGAGCTTTTCAAGTCTGTGACAACACAAATTCTGTAGAGTATTTTGTAAGAAAGCAGAAAAACTAAAGAAGGAGCTGAGGGATGATTAAAGAGAGGTGTGAATGAAGGAATGACAATTAGAAGGGGAGTAAGGTGATACATGAAGCCACAGAAGCAAGGCGCAGGAGCTAAATCAAACTGGTAAAAAGGAAGTCAGACACACAAATTTATCTCCTTGCCAGGACAGTGAATTGGACACTGTTATGTTGGTATAACAGAGCAGCTCTAAATTCTCACAGGCAGGATTACAGTAGAGAAGTGACCAAAGTGCTGATGAGGGTAGAAAACCACAGGACCTGCAGAGGAAAAGACAGAACTTGTGTTCAAATGGTTGTATTCATGTTAGCAATTAAATTACTTATCTCTTATGAAGTCACTCCAGAGCCACCTGTAAGTCCTTTGAATATGATTGACAATTATGGTGGCTATTTGCTTTTCCTTATTGGGAATTGTGAAATTTTAATCAAAATTACCTCAGTATACTGAGTTTGCAAAAGCTGAATTCCTAATGGTTTTTCCCCAACACTTTTACAATCTGATCAATCTTTAATAATGAGACTGAGCTGAAAAAAACACAGTTTTCTACTCAGACAATGCAATTTCATCAGAAATGAATAATCTTAAGTGAATACATTGATTTAGATTAAATTTGATGGGAAAAATATCAAAATGAATAATTTTACCTTATTTCTTTTTGGCAATGTTGAAATATTTTATATTGGCATTTTATTAATTTAATTTCAACTTCTATGATATTTACATTATTTTGATATTCCTATACTATTGCATATAAGAGTTTCAGTAATTCAAACCCTGTATATTTGTTATTTGCACCGAAAATAAATGTCAAAATGTTGGAATTTCCCGTGGGATCAGAATTCCACTTTCTATTTACAATAAAATGTGTAAAGAAATACAGTACTCCAGAGTAAGTCTGACCTTAGTAATTCTGAGCTCTGGAATACTAGGCAATCTAATATATGGATCAGGATTGTGTAATAAGATTTCTGAATGATTTATGCCAATCACACTTTCAATATTCCTCACCAATACTGGCAGTGGTAATTCCTTGTACACTAATGCATCTTTTCCATCCAGCAAGATACAACTTATGTGCAATAAACTGCCAAGGGTCTCCTTGGAGCATGGCTTCCAGCTTTAAAGGTTGTTCAGTATTTCATATTTTTTTGCTGAATTAGGTCCAATGCTGGTCAATTTATGATTTCAATCCCTGATACTATCATTGATACTTATTTTACAGAATGTTCTGCAGTGTTGATGAGTTTCAATCCATGCAGAGATAATGGCAACTGTGCTTGCTCTGAAAGTGATCAATGAGATGGTGAAACTTTCTTCAAAACACCTGAATAGCACTTAAAAAATTAGAGGGTTTTGTTTTGTTTTAATTAAGCACATAACCAATTTCATGTAAAGCAAGATAGCTTCAGCTTGTGCTGAGGAAGTAATTAACATATCAGGTGAAAGTTTATCTCTGCAAATGATGTTCCTGAAGGTAAGGGGAACTGAATACAGTCTAAGCTTGTTCATCTGAAAGATGCCTGTAAAAAAATTGATTTGATACTTTCCTGAAACAATTACAGTTCCCATTTCCATGTATTGCATAAACTATTTCATCAGCTTGTCTCCCGGAGAAAAACTCATACAAACCCTATGCAGAACCCAGTCTGAAATTTAATATAGGTAAACTTCTTGATTTAAAATTTTGAATTTGGCTGTCTTAATTCAGGTCAGATTACCTGTCCTAAAGATGTAGATTTTGATCTCTTAATAACCTATCTCCTCTCAAAACATTGACAAAGAGCTCAGATAATAGTATTGAGTTTTATTCTGTGTCATTAGCCCCGCTGGAGTCTCTTATCCACCTCTTCTCCTCCTTATAGGAAAAGCTTGGAAACTCAGTGCAGTAAATGTAAAGAGGCTTACACAAAGGAGAGATGGTAACCAGAATTCCATAATAGGCTGTATTGAACTCTCTAAACCTAAAGCTACACACAGAGTAAATTAACTTCTTATCAACTGAATCTGCTGGTGAGCAGAAAAGCAAGATTTTTGTATTTAGTTTCTCAAATGCAAACTTAAGATGCATTTGCTGATGCCTACTGAAAATTTCCAGAGCCCCTTGTACCAGAACACTGCACCAGAAACACAGCATAGAACCTGTCTGTAGAAATCCTGAGGGGCAAATGCTGATCAAAACCTCTGAAATTCTGTCAGAAACAATGCAAAATATCAACATAAATTATATAAGCTTTTTTTTTTTCTGTTTTTGTCGTCTTATAATCCCATTCTAAAAATCTTAAATGTATCTGGTTTTCTCTAATCAGAATATTCTTACTCTGTTTTGGTCTGCAGGGTAGTGGACCTCCCTTTGTTGGGGGTTAGGTTTGTTCCTTTTTACTTAGAGAATTTTTCCCCCTAAAGTTGCTAGAAGACTATATTGGATGCTTATGGGTGCTTGACCAGAACAGAGAGGTGGCCAAACGCGAGTTCTGGGGCAGGTAAAGGACCGGGGTGGGGGCAGCTCTTTTTTCCTTCTTGCTCTCGGATATCGGGGAGTAGGACGGTGAGGCTGCTGCTTGCTGCGGGAGGAGTTCGCTGCCACCGCCGGGTCCGGTCCTGAGAAAANCCTTAGCAGATATCTGTCTTTCAAAGCGACACCCCCTTCCAAAAGAGAAATATTACTCTGGAAAAAAAGTGTTTCTGGCCTCTTCTAGACGCAGGTTTTGAGCTCTACTTTCTACTTATTTCAGAGTTATTCCACTGACTAGGGACACCACAGAAATTCCTTAATACTGAACAATTCCAACAACTCCTTGAACAACTCTCCTCCTTACTTCTTTCCTGGACATCTGCTGGGCTGAGCTGGCTCATGGCCATGGCTGGGTAAGAGTAAGTCCATTCTGTCTTGGAGAATGGCTCTTTTGGGAAAACCTGCTCCTGAAAAATGTACTTACTGGATTATAAACACTTTACCTTAGATTTTGTGCAATCTGACAGACTGATCTCATGGCAGCAACACTGCAGGAATGTGGGTTAGTAAAGATTTTGTGTTGTCAGCTTTTAATATCATCCTTAGAATTTTTAATTTATTTTTGGAGCAAAAATAGGGTAATATATGTCATTATGTTTCAAATGTAATATTTAAGAGCATTTTCAAGAAAATGAAAGAAAAAAAAAAGGCGCCTTGTCTCTACGAACAACCTGCATCTAAATTTAGGCCACGCACTTTGTTTCACATGGGGCACATTTTGCAGCCTACATGGGCACATTTCCTTGTCACTGGTTGTTTGCCAAACTAAACCGTCCATTCCATGTCTACAGACAATCCACGTTTGACCCGGGGTTCCCAGATATCCCTTAGGGTTCTGTAAACAAGGAGTCAGACAATCGTTTCAATGTTATTTTCTTATCAAGAAGAGTTTAAATCCCATACTCTTCTGGCAAGTTTCCCTCCTAATTGCAGCAACGTGGTGCTGCCAATGTCATTGAGAAGTGGCTGATAGTGGCAGTGTTTTAATGACAAGGCACAGAAGAAAGCCCCTGCTCTCTGGAAACTGCTGTAGGAACAGATAAATGTATGTTAAGTATATAATTAGTGAGGCAGATCTTGCAAAGGAATCATTTGTGGCCTTTACAGGAAGCATCTGTCTTGTAGGGCTGATTGAATAAAAGGCAAAGGGATGGAGGATGCCCTTAATAAAGGAAAAGCAGAGCTAAGGTTGGACTGACAAGTGCAAAGAGGGAAGCAGATAGTTCCTGAGAAATTCTGGGGCAGAGCGTGAGGATAAATGAAATAAAAGACACACAGATGGGGGTGTAGAGGCATAAAAGCTGGGGTTTGTGAGGAGGGAACAATGGTGTGGGTATGATTGCTGCTGGGTATGGACTGAGGGGGAAAATTGCAGCTGTGGGATGAGGTTTGCTGGAGAAGTTGTCAAAAATAAAAATAGCGAAAGGACATACACATTTTAGCCACAAATTTTTGAAGGAAGATCATGTACTTAAAAAAAAACCCCCACAATTTTGGTGGAGAAAAAAGCAAAGAAAGTCCATGCTAAGAGAAGTGTGGATATGCCACAAGGATGATTCCAAAGTCCTGAGAGAGCACTGAGACAGGGAACCTCAATGACAGGATAAATGCTTTATTTTTCTCATGCAAGCTGTCAGAAATAATTACTCTTAATTTATAGTTTTCATTTGAAGATATATTCAGTAGTTCTCAAAAGACACTCCTATGTCCAAAAGCGCATTCCAAAAGCGCTTACCCCTCCGGTAGAAGTAATTGCTCTCTTTTGTAACTTATAAAAACATGCTTGGCCTCCTCTCATATCTGCCTTTGGTACACAAGTTTAGCAGATGCAGACATTCCCGTGCTGTTTGTTCCAGCAAGGTGACTTATGATTATAACACTGGGGATGGGCATCTGACGTTGACAAGGTTTTTCTGCAAGTCACTGTGAGGTAACGAGAAGTGTCTGCTTTGCTGTTTAAATTTTTATTGTATTCAGCTGGATTTTTTTTTATCACCTTTGATTAAAGTTCAAAGGGAAGATGAATTTAAAAGTCTTCAGGCTTGTTAGATGTGCTACAGCTTGCCAGTCACCCTGCCAAAATTTTCCACTGTGTACTTCTTATAGTTCTGCGTGGTTTAAATTTAATTGACTGCAGATGAGAAGCATTATTACAGATCTGTCATTGCAGCCACTCTTCATATGTTTCACTAGCTGGAATGAGCAGTCACTGGGTTTGTTTCTGACCTAATTTATAATGATGTAAAGCAGCAGTGATTTCACAGAAGAGGAAACAGATTTACCTGGTGAGAAGGGCAGAACTGGGTTCAGTGCTGCTCCAGTAGTGCTCATTTACAAGTGAGTGCAGGAGTAAAGTCCATTGTTAAAACACTACATTTCAGTTTTGTGGGAACAGAGGTACATTATGTAAGCTGTTTGGTTGATATAACAACATAATCCATCATTTTATTTTGCTGATTTTATTAAGACAATACAAAAAAAAGACAATAATCTGGGCTTTCCAGCCTACCCCCTCCTTAGGATACTGAATAGTGTTACTAGAAACAAAGCTCTAAAGATCAAAGAATAGACAGATATGTATTTTGCATGCCAGCGTATACAAACTGGTAATGTTATTTTGATGTATTGAAACACTATCATTCCAGCAGCCTCATTTTAGTACATTAAAGTAAACTAATTTATATGTGGATGTCTGTATTTGTCTGCACATTGATTTATCAAGTATATTTGTTTATTAAATCCCCCTTACTGATAACAAACAATTACTACTTCAGGTAATTGTAGGGGGAGATCATTGCCAGCTGATCCTGTGCCAAGAGTTATAGTACAAATTAATACAGACCAGAAGTCTACGTGCCTTGTACTTGCTCCACCAGATCAATACGTGAAGTAAGACTGGCATCCACCAGTTTGTTAATAGGATCTTTAACAGGATCATGTTGGGAATACAAATGTCCAGCACTTTGCTGGTGGGATCCTTTTTTTTTTTTCCCCCTGCGTATAATTTGTATTAATAGCTGACTTTGGGAGAACAGAAGGCACTATGATCTTAGTGGGAAAACACAGGGAGAAGTTAAGACTGTGATCTTGCCTCTATTAAAATTGATTGTCATGTGATGGATTTGGTCTCCCTCTAATCTGGGACAATCTCAAAAGTTCTTGAGTCTTCCTGCAAAATCAAATATGGTATTGAAATGGGAAGTCTTTTGTGCACAGCCATTAGCAGTTTTTTTAGGCATGTAAGATAGGAAGAGACAGAAGGTAAGATGGACTGACAGACCTTAAAACAAAGCCCTCATCAGAGCAGAAATGTCCAGCTTCCTGTCAACACCAGCAGCTAAATAACTCAGAAGCTTTTCAAACAATTGTTTGGGCTGGAGACAGGAGCTGTGACATCTGTGCTGTCAATTAAAGCTCTGTGAACTCACTGGAGAAGGGCGAGAACGAACACTTGCTAACAGGGTATTGAATATGAATAATTGTTCTCTGCCCTCACAAAATGAAAGTGGTGGGTAGTGATTTGCTGCTGAGGCAAATCTGGCTCATGGCATGACATAGAATATTATTTTTCCAAATCAGATTTTCAATATTATTGTATAAGTATTATTAAATTATTAAATTAATCACTGAAAGTAAAGGGTCAAATTAAGGCTTGGATTTTTCTTCCTTAATTACTTAGTTTCCTTCCTAGTTATGTCAATAGGTTTTACCTTACTGAGGACAGCAAAAAGTTTAATTGTATTTATAGGGTTGTTTCATCCAAAATCACGCAATGTCTCAACTTTATCTAATGATTTGGGCTTATTTCTGTAGGTTTCTTATGTCTGTACATCATATCTTTCTGCTAAGTTGTTTCTCCTACTTGGAATATTTCCATTTGTCAGAGAAAATCTATACTATATTTATAAATTGGGATTTTCAAAATTTAATCCAAATTCAGAAGAGAAGACTCAGACTTCTCTTTTGACTGAATTTGTACCTTGGGACTCTTTGGACTTTCTGAAGGACAGGCCAATTCTCAAACATTTCCAGCAATAAAGATTTTCAGTTTACTTTAGATTTTTTGGCCTTTAAAATGTGTTTTCTACCATTTCCTGTACTAATGGTTTGTTGTTTTTCACAAGAGTGCTCACAGACGGCAAAGTTTAACTAATAAAAATGCAAATATGTTCACAGGAAGGTTTGTGCCAGAAATTTTTATGGGTCGCTGTTCTGCTACTAATTGAGTAAATCATGGTGGCTGCTCTAACTTTCTTCCTCCTTTCAAATTTGGTAACGAGTGACAACAGGAAAGGGCTGGATGAGAGAAAGATTGTCATTCCAACATCTACAGCTGGAAACATTAAGATAAAAGCCCCTCTGACTTTTCCCCAACCAGAACTCTACGTAACATGAGTTTTGCTGACAATTTTAAATAGCCAGTTAAAAGAAATTTGGCTCATGAGTTATTAGTATGCAAGTAGTTTGGGATTTTTTTAGAAAAATATTGCAGTGGCAAAATAGTATTTGGGACGTGTTTTGTGCAAGGAAGTTTTTTCAGTTCTTTTAATTGAAAGAAAATAGAGAGCAAAATGTGTAATAGTGAAGCTTTATGGAAATGTGCTTCACCATTTCAGGCTCAGGGATCTTAGATGCTTCTCACTTCTCTCAACGTGTCCTTCAGTTTCTTTCGTTGCCTCTTTCTCTCCTCCCTCTTGGTCTTTGAAAGACATAATACCTCTAAACCAGAACGTTTTACATGTAAAATAGTCCCACTCACTTGTAGATTTGAGTAATAAGAAAAGAAATTTCAAAGATGCATTCAAAGAATAAGAAAAAGAATTTGAATTGTGTTACTTTCCTCTGGTCACCTTCCACCGGCAATGTTCACCATTGATTTGAAAGGTTCAAGGTGTGGGTTCTGTAAGCCAGTGCCACCCCAGTGTCACCTCCCCTTTCTTCAGTCACCAGCTCCCACTTCCCTTCATGTTCTGTGTTGTGTGTCACCTGTGTGGGCATTGCTTTTGGAGCCTAAATCTGGCTCGTGGACAGGGGCAAAACCTTCCCTCATTTGTCCTGCTACAAAGGCTGAGAGGTTAAGCTTAGTTCTCATGTTTCTGTTATGCTAGAGACAGAGATAAAGCATATTTCAGAGTTACGTGGGAGAATATTAAGATTGGTTAGTTCAACCCATGTAATATCCTCTACAAACACAGATTTTCTCTCCCTGAAAACAAGATGAGTCTTAACATGTGTATTGCCAAACATTAAAATATCCTGCAAAGACCTTGAATGTTAGGTCTGGGTCCCTAAAGTATTAAAGAAATTTGGGTCAAATCCAAAGTGATAAATCTAAATGCCATTGGGAAGATCTAGTTAGATTTTTTACTTTTGTAAAGTATCTTTTAATTCTGAAAAAGCACATGGCTGCTATTACTTCTCTCAGCACTTGTGTTTACTGCAAGAAAATGTTCA
The DNA here is from genome assembly GCA_013397195.1 of Hylia prasina. Lineage (NCBI taxonomy): Eukaryota > Metazoa > Chordata > Aves > Passeriformes > Sylviidae > Hylia > Hylia prasina. Next base: position 669,448 of record VYXD01006428.1, read on the forward strand.
ATTTGTGTGTGATATGGAACCAATGAAGAAATCAAAATATTTTAGATTGCAAAGCAGGCCAACTGGAAAGATATCATTGCTGTGACTGACCTATAGAGGACTTGTTGATAAAGAAAAATTGGTGTGCTGATGCTTATTCTGTCAAATGATAAAGCACAAACAGAAAACAAGGCTGAAATTCCTTTTGGTAAATACACAGCTAAATGCCTCCCAGACCCACCTCAAGCATCCACTTTTGCTGCCTTGTGATTTGGTAGGGCTGTCTATAGATCCAGCTTGCTTGAAGATTTTTCATTTAAGTGTCAGTTGCTGTGGTAACAGCATGAAGAGCAGATCAGATGGATGCCAGGACCAGATGGGTTTCTCTAAGAACTCCACATACATGGACAGTTGGTGGTGACCCAATTCCAAAAGGTTACCACACAGATTTATACTGCAGCTGACTTGGTGTTGCCTTCTCCAGGGGTCTGGACCTTGTCTCTGAAACCCAGGGATTCTCTTGAATTTGCAGCCCTGGGCTTTCATCAGAAGCTCATGGACTTCCCACACAGGAAATGCTGTCAGATTAACAGAAGTGATGGAGTTTCATACCCTGATGTTTATGCTGCCTTCTCATTGCCAAGGACTGGGCTGAACCCAGACTTGAGCTCTGTCAAAATGTTGAGTAATTGTTGTATGATAATCACACACTGCAGTTTCTCCCAGGCTTAATCTGATTTCTGCACTGTAGTTGCTTATATCCCACCTAAATTCCACCCACATGTAGTTTAACCAATATGACTGATTAGATCCAATTTTCCGTGGTCAGAGCTGTGTTATGTACAAGGTGTATTGGCAAATATTTGACCTTTGCTCAGGTCTTGGTTGGTTCTTTTGCATTGAAAAGTGAACAAATATTCTTATGAATAATTCAGTTGAAATCATAGTAACAGTCTGGTGTTTACTATTTGGTAAAATCCCAAGTTTCCCTTCCTGTTTTGGAAGGTTGGGATTTCTGTTTGTTTTTTGTTTTCCTGAGAAATGTGTGAAGGTAGTGTGTGCGTCATGGTTTAGACACAATTATGTGGGCTGAGCCAGTCAGCGTTCCAGCTTTATCTGGAAAGGGGATGGAAGGCAACTCCTTAAACAATGCTCATTTCCCTTCCTCTCCTACCTCCAAAATGTGTTCTAACATATTGGTTTGCTCAATCTTGATCCAATCTCAAGTATATTGCAGGTTTTTAAGGAAGTAATGCTACGTCACAGATTTGGGGGAATTTGGGAATACCCCCAAAACAAGGTCCTGCCTGTTCTGTATGGATGATGTGCGTCCCTTGCCTCCCTGGCCTGGCTGTGTTGGCAGATTCACAACAGTGCTCCTGGGTAGATAAGAAGGTGTGGCTCTTGACTCTAATGGTGTTAAAATCTACTTTTTTTAAAAAAACCCGTTTGATATTTTATAAAAAGGCATTAGAAGGCATTCACAGAATTGATAAAAGTTTTGTTTTCTGTTTTTCATTGCTGCAGGTTTAGTACTTTGGGGTACTGTGTTAGACTGTGCTGTGTAGATGCCAATTTGTCCTCTGATCTTCAAGCCTCTTGCTTCATGACCTCACCAGAAGGTGTTCAGCCCATGCAAATGGCAGCTGATTTTGGACACATGACATTATTTTTGTCCTTAGTCAGCAGGCACAGTTCTAAAAATGTCTGTCAGGAGGCTGGGAGTAAGGCTCCACATCAGTTAGGTTCTGTCAGCTCTGTCAGGCAGTCAAAGTAGAAAGATCTGAGAACATGCTGGCTAAATTTATGTGGAGTGCATTCTTTCTTCCTGCCCCTTAGTCACATGTTTAAGATTGTGCTGCAGCTGGAGATGCACCACTGGCACCAGAGAACACTCTGTGCCTCTGGAAGGTGCTTCAGGCACTTTGTGGAAGGCAGCCTCCCAGTTTCTCTGGTCACAGCTCAGCAGATTAGTCTGCTCATGGTGCTGAAATGAACCACAGATTGCTGGTCCTCACAGACTATGGTCATCCACAAAGAGAAGCCTCAAAGTGATTAATTTCTGCATTTTCAGCTCTGTGCTTTGAACATAGAGATGAAGAGAAAATACTTGGCGAGGCTCAGGAGACCTGAGACCCATCAGCTCTCCAAAATAGCTCATGAGTGGAGCTTTAAGTGATGCAGACTCTGCACATGGGTTCTTCTCTGGAGAATAATTTTTTGCCACATTGCCACAGGAAGAATCCTGTGGCAGAGCAGGATCTGAAGAGGAGCAGATCAAAAGAAACAGAAGAGCTCAGAAATATCTGCAGTAGCAAACGGGGAGACTGGAGCATTCCTGTGACAAGGCCACTGAGTAAGGAGGTAAAAAGTCCATTTGTATATTTCTGGCTTTAGACCAGGATGCAGCAGTCTGGGACATGTTGATACATGGGACTCTAAGTATTAAAATGTCCACACCTTCTGCTGGATATGGCAAGAGATCAGCTCAGGTTTAGCATTTCCGCAGAGTCAGAACCCAGCCTGTGGTGTTTTAGACAGGCTTGTATTGGCTCAGGATGCCCCAGACTGGTGTTTTGTCAGTAGTCTCAGCTGGCTGTGCATGTGTTCAAGCCCCATGGTAAAATGCCGCCTCATCTCAACTGACATGGGCTTTGCTTTTCTAAGTTTAATTTGGTTGTTGCCTGCTGAAGTTGGTCAGTGCCTCACAAATGGAACAAAATTACCAGGTGATGGATTCTTCCTGTGGCAACGTGGCAAAAAATTATTCCCCAGAGAAGAATCCATGCACAGAGTCTGCATCGCTTAAAGCTCCATTCATGACCTATTTTGGGGAGCTGATGGGTCTCAGGTCTCCTGAGCCTCATCCAGCCTGGGCTGAGTCGTATTCACAGGCAATTACTAAATCAGCTTTAAGATTGTTTCATAGATGGTCTTGATTCCTTTATCTTCCAGTGAAAGCTGTTCAATAAAGCTCTAGGATATTTAGCAGAATTTGCTGTCTGAGAGCCTTCTTGATAACACTCCAGTGTTGTTTCCTCACTGCTTTTGAAGATATCTTAGAAGCTTTTAATAATGATCTTTATATCTTGCCGTGCAGTTAATGCCTCAAGTTTCTCACTGGTATGTACAGATATTTCTTGGATATTGGTAGCTGCTAGAAAGTGAGAATGTGTAAAAAAGTGCTTAACCTCATGGATCTTCCCTTTTCTTCAGCTATATTTTTGCCTGTTTCCTTCACCTGCAAAATAAACTGCACTGTTCCATCAGAAAGCAGGACTGGAACAAAATGTATCACTTGAAGGAAATTCAGATAACCCCAGCAAGATCCAAGCCCGGATTTTTGAATCCCTTAATTAGGGCCATTTCACAGTGTCCTTTCAACT